>VDFB02029645.1:0-44190 GCA_007258455.2 Sequoia sempervirens | reverse complement strand
TGTGTGTAGGATGGAGAGACTTGAGAGAGAGAGAGAGGGAGGGAGTGTGAGAGAGATAGATGGTAGAGGGTACAAGGGTTTAAGGTTTAAGGGTTAAGTTTATAGATGAGAGAGGGAGAGGGGGTAGGAGGGAGAGACTTGAGATAGAGAGGGGGGAGTGGGAGAGAGATAAATGGTAGAGGGTAGATGGGAGCTAGACATAGGAGTGAGTGAGACAGAGACTTGAGAGAGGGAGAGTGGGTAGGAGGGAGAGACTTGGGAGAGAGGTGGGGGAATGGGAGAGAGATAAGTGGTAGAGGGTAGAGGGGATCTAGAGATAGAAGTGAGTGAGCGAGTGAGAGAGAGAGAGAGACTTGAGAGAGGGAGAGTGGGTAGGATGGAGAGACTTGAGAGAGAGTGAGAGGGAGGGAGTGGGAGAGAGATAGATGGTATAGGGTAGAGTGGAGCTTGATATAGGAGTGAGTGAGTGAGATAGAGAAACCTGAGAGAGGGACAGGGTAGGAGGGAGAGACTTGAGAGAGAGGGAGGAAGGGAGTGGGAGAGAGATAGAGGGTATACGTTTAAGAGTAGAGGGTAGAGGGTTTAAGGGTTAAGGTTTAAGGGTAGTGGGTATAGGGTTTAAGGGTGTAAGGGTAGAGGGTAGATGATAGAGGGTTTTAACATTTAAGGGTTAATGGTAGAGGGTAGATGGTTTAAGGGTTTAAGGGTTTAAGTCTTAAGAGAAGAGGGTAGAGGGTTAAGGGAAGAGGGGAAAGAGATAGGAGTGAGAGAGAGAGAGAGAGAGAGAGAGAGACTTGAGAGAGGGTAGAAGGGTTTAAAGCTCGTTTGATGCAAGCTCCTACTCCATCATGCTCACCTTTTCCATGCCTACTCTCAAAAAAACTCCAAAAATGTGGTATTTTGTAGATTTTATGATACCTACAAAGTACATAGAATGTCTATGAAGATTTGAATTGTGTCACACATCCATCTAACCATACAAAATGCTTTTCAAATTTTACACCCCTGCTTCTCAAATTCTCAAAAAAAATTGTAAAGAAATGTTGTACAAAAAGTGTGTCATGCTCTTTATTTTCACTAATATAAAAGTGATATTCTTTCTTAATGAATCATTTTTCATCTGTACTCTCAACACCATCCAATTCTGATTGTGCATGTCGATAACATGTTAGAGTAATAAGTTATTCCACTTAATTAATTATATCATATTTGTTAATTAATTAAGTCACTTATTCCTTTATTTACTTAAGCTAAACTTAGGCACACTAATAATTTATTAATTATTAAGTGTGCACACTAGGGTTTCCTTTAGTGTTTCCCTTTTAGGGTTTCTTGATCTCCTTCATAAGGATTGATCTCTTTGTAATAATTGATTATCAATAATGCATTTTTACTTTGAGGTTTACAGAACATCTTCTTTGGTCTTGCATGTCTTTTGCATGTGACAGGTATCCCTTTGCATGTAGGTGATCTTGGTTTTCTAACATGGTATCAAAGCTCTAGACTTGCAGCTGCCTGTTCGTGATCTAAAGATATGGCCTTTCAGTGAGTTTCTAATGCAAGGGTTTCCATAGGCATTTTTTTGCAAGATCTAGGGGTAGCCAAATTTTTTGTGCATTTTGAGCAGAAACGAAGGCCACCATTGCATTCGCAGCGGCCAAAAACCCTAAGATTGCCTTTTGTTTCATCGATTTTGAAGAAAGTTGTTTCTGAGGCAAAAAAAAATTGCCAGGGAGGCCGTATGGCCTCGTAGCTCGCTTCCCAAGGCACAAAAATTTAAAAAAATGCAAAAAATGGGGTTTTTCAATTTCTGCATCGATGCTCACAGTGTATAAGTTTTTGGCCACCCAGCGGCCACCGGGTGGCCACCATTCCTCCACCGCCGCCGAGTATGACCGTCGATCCGCCGCCACCCTGCATCAGCCACCGGCCCAGCCAGCCCTTGAGGGCTCCCTCCGCCCTGCCCTGGTCCTATGGCCGACTGGGGGCCTCAGTTCAGCCTCCACAGGCCTCTGTCAACCCCGCGGCAGTCCTTTGGATACCAGGAGCCCCGCTCCAGCTCACCAGCTTGCCGGCAGAAGAATATTCTGGGAGCTTACTGGGAATATTCCAATTATACTCAAGCATATTCCAGTCACCAATTTTTTTTCCTGGAGGGGGGCATTTTTTGCCTCAAAGGCCAAATGGTTGTCAAATTTACGCTCGTGAATGGCTGATGTCAGCATGATGTCAACGTACGGTCGGCCCTCTTTGCCCCCTCCTAGCCCTAATTTTGCCTAAAGAAGCAATGTTTTTGTTTTTGGCATAACTTGGGCATACAGTATTGAAATCATGCAAACAAGATATCACCGAAAAGCTGGTTCTGAGAACTTTCTAGTGTTGTTGTTTATTTCTAGTATTTTACTATTTTACTGCATTTATTGCTGTTTGAAGTTAGATGTTTATTTTATGCTTCCGAGCTCATAACTTTTTTCCACGATCTCCGATTTTCGCTATCTTTGCAGCATTGGAAAGGTATTGAGGAGCTCTATGTTTCTATCCATGCACTTTTTATGTATCTATCCTAGGTTGATCGATTAGTCTAGATTTGTCCTGATGGGTTGTTTGGAGATTACTTGGTTGTTTTGGCAGTTGGGAGGGTATATCTTGCATCTTTGCAGTTCATTTTTAGTAATTCATCTTTCAATAATTGCTTGTTGCTTCATAGATTCCAGGGTTATTCCTATTTGGAGTTTTTGAGTGTTATGTGGCATCAGGTCTGCTGTTGCTTTATCATGATTCCTTAAGTCAATTAGTGACTCTCATCTGGTTTCAGTAGTAAATAGAAGAATCTTTCCTTGCTTGCCAGAATCAGGTTCCAGTGTTACTCCATAGTGTTCTTCCAGTGCTTCTTTGTAGCATGTCATCTCATTTTAGGGGGGTTTTGTCCTACTGGGTTTTTCCTTCTCTACCTCATTCTTGCATTTGTAAATGGGTAGCTGATCAGGCCTTTGTTGTCAGGACCCATCTTTGCTTTCATGCATCTTATTCTAGTGTTTTAGCTTCTTCCTAAGTTTATCTTAAGGGGGGGTGTTAGAGTAATAAGTTATTCCACTTAACTAATTATATCATATTGGTTAATTAATTAAGTCACTTATTTATGTATTTACTTAAGCTAAACTTAGGCACATTAATAATTGATTAATTATTAAGTGTGCACACTAGGGTTTCATTTAGTGTTTCCCTTTTAGGGTTTCTTGATCTCCTTCATAAGGATTGATCTCTTTGTAATAATTGATTCTCAATAATGCATTTTTACTTTGAGGTTTACAAAACATCTTCTTTGGTTTTGCATGTCTTTTGCATGTGATAGGTATCCCTTTGCATGCAGGTGATCTTGGTTTTCTAACATAACACACATGAACCATAATAGTGTCTACTTTGAAAAGTAATATTCTAATTGAATCTCCTTTTAATGTACAAAGGAGTAATTTTCTGCAAAGTCAACTACTGATAGAACTACTCCAAGTGAGAAAGTATCTCTCAATGTTTGGAATTGTTGTGCTTGCCACTTAGCAAAAAAGGAATTTTGTATGTATGGTTGTATCAATTTTCAAAAATCTTCCATAAATTTTCCAATAGGAATCTCCTCTTCTACATAGTTCAACCTTTTAGATTCTTTCCCAAAATTTGTTTGAAACTTTACATACTTGTACCTATGTGAGTAAAATATGTGAATAAGTAATAAACCACACAATCAATGAAACATTACATTAGAGAATTGAAATAACAATCTAATCAAATTAAAACAAATAAACTCTATAAAAATAGTACTTACCTCTTGCAATTTATTGTCTTTGTTAGGTTAGTATCCTCATTTCTTGAAGTAAATTTAGCCAAATTTCCACATGTTTCACAAATTCCTTTTATGTTGTTATTTGAGGTCCATTTTCATGATCACATAACATAGTCTTTATGAACAAAATTTCCTATTTAGGAGGTGCATTTTGAAAAATACAACTTTCTTCTCTCATCTTTTGAAGCACTTGATAGTAGAGATCAAATTCAATATGATAACACCAACAACAAGTTTCAAAAAAATTGTTTATCTTCACATAATATGGCTTTAACCTTTCAAAATTTGTTTTCCCAATCTTTATATGAGGATATATATTACAGAAGTTCATATACATCTCAAGTTGTATTATGTCTAGCAATTGTTTGATATGATTTTCATAAATACGAGGCCCAATCCTGTGTCTCATAACATCTCTAGTATTTGATGATGGACGAGTCTAATCATGCTAAAACTTGAGATCAAGTTCCTAACAACATCTTCAATCCTATCAGAATGGGGAGCTCTACACATAATTGTCCAATTTCCTTATGAATTCTCATCCATAAGCTTTCTCTTTTTCTCATATTTTATTATTGTGGTTCTACTATAACCAATTTTAGCTGAAGGTGTAGACATTTTTCTTTTTCTTGCTATATCTTGATTTATAATAGATGTCAACATGACCCTTCTTGTAGTGGCCTTATCCACTAATCGAGATCCTTTCCCAATGGAATCTAAAACCTTTTTGACATTTTGAACAATATCCTTTTGTAATTCCATGTGTTTCTTCTTATTTGATGCTGAATGTACACCCAACAATTCTAATGACTCTTTCAACTCATTCTGAAGAAGTAAACATGATAACAATTGGGTTTTTTCAAGTGTTTCAAGAAGATTGAAATGATCATTGATTATTCCATTTACAGATTTAGTCATTGACCTCTTCCTTTTATTTGCAGGCTAGTCAGTATCACATTTTAGTTTCTCCATATCCATTTCAAGTAAATGATCTAAATTTCTATAAGAAATTAGTTTCCTCACCTTTTCAGCTGGTTTTATATGGTCATCCATACCAGTAGAAGGAAGTGATCTTGACCCCTCTCCAACATGCATTGTTTGAACTCGGGCCTCCTCCCTATCTTCAAGGTCCATGTGTTCTTTAATGGATTCATTTGATCTAATATCTAGATTTGGATCGACTTCAACATGAGAACTTCCTGCTTGTTGAGCCCTTTCTACATGTCATAAAATATTTTGCAAAGAAAGTGAGAGATGATGCTAGATATAAGTGAAGTTTATGTATGCAAGAAAAAAAAGTGATAAGACTTGATGCTATAAGTGAGAGAAGTTTCAACTAGTTTTATATATACTCATCCATACTAGTAGAAGGAAGTGATCATGACCCCTCTCCAACAAGCATTGTTTTAACTTGGGTCTCCTCCCTATCTTCAATGTCCATGTGCTCTTTAGCAGATTCATTTGATCCAATATCTAGATTTGGCTTGACTTCAACTTGAGAATTTCCTTCTTGTTGTTTGAATTTACATGCAAGCAAAGAAAGTGAGAGACTATGAGCTATTTAAGTGGAGTTGAAACAAATAAAATAAAATATTCTTGAACTTAATAATTCCATGGAACAAAAGCAATTCAAAATAGATGATAAGGAATTTAGGTAATATCTATGCAAGATGACTATTTTTTAGTATTAAAGTTTCCAAGTTAAATCTAACATGGTTTTCATGATTGGAAATATATTTATAAGGAAAAAAAATTGAGGTGTTAATAAAATTCCTAAACACACACTTGAGAGAGAGAGAGAAGAAACAATCATGTACCTTATTTCTTTCTATGATAATTTTCCAAGTTGTGTTCACGCCTCTTTTGTTCTTCTTCTTTTGACAATTTTCGTTGAGACACATTTTTTCTTTTTCTTTGTTGTCCCATTTTCTTCTTCAAGTTAAAGATGGCCCTCAAAACAAATCATCTACCAATATAGTTAAATTCTCCTCCAAAATTTTCCTTGATTGATAAAAATGAAAATTTGTCTTCTCCAATATTTTCCTCCTTGATAAATGTGCAAAAATCTCCTCCAAAATATGTGCTCCAAGTGATATAAATGTGAATTAATCTTGAAATTTTATATGGAATAATGAAAAATAAGCTTGTATTTATATGCTTGTATTTAAATGAATCAAGTGGTAATAAAACAAGTTATTTCATTGTGGATTTTGTTGTTATTTAATGTATAGGTATGCAACATAGAGTAATTTTAGAATTTTGTTCCTTGTCAAAAAGATAATATTCCTCAAGCTTGATACCAAAGGTGAAAGATTATCTCAACCAATGAGATAACATTGTGTTTAATAAAGTGTCTCTTAGATAAGTTATGCTCATTGTAGAGTAAGGGAACAACCCTATATATAGTAGAGGAAAATTTCCATGGTCATTCTAGTTAACCAAACACACCTTGATGGTTGTAAACCAATAGTTGAGATATTTTCATTTTTAGGAGATGTAGAGAGGGTAGAACAATGATTTGAGCACATAGAGGTATAATTTGAATTGAATTCTCTTAATGTTTCAAAGAATAAAATTTTCCTATCCTAAGTTGAAACTTCCTACCTCTTCTTTATAATTATATTTTGTTCTCAACTCCTTAATGGTGAATGTTGCTTAAGTCATTTTTAAAAAATATGAGTTTTGTGTACCACAAAGTGATCCACTTTATTTGTTCTTATTTTGTATCAAGATTTTAATTTCATCATTTTTATCAAATTTTAAAACTCTAGTAGAACATGTGCATTAATAAATAGGATTGTAAATACACTCATTTATAAAGTATCATTAGTTTACTTGCTTGGGAGTAATTTATTTTATAATTTTTTATTTATTACTATAAAATTCAAGGGACCATGCATGTGCAAAATATTTATTGTGATCAACACAAATGAACTTAATTATAAAGTGGCATTCATTTCCTTATCTTTGGGAATATAGGGTCAAATGAGATGTTGTGATCAAATGAACTAACATAAAATTTCACAACTCTAGGAGATTCTATAATAACATTTGGGACCATTTTGATGGTCTTTGTTTGTAGGTTCATCATCAACAAAACTTATTTCAATGTGCATTATTGATTTTTGGCTAAAATGAAATACTCTGATCCTAAAAGTCTACTAGAGATAAGCATGCATATCATATAAACATGTAAACATAAGAAAACACATAAATAAATGTAAATAAATTCAATGTATAAACATAACATGTTATAAGCAAAGAGGTCATCAAATAAGAAAATTATGTATGCATATTGAATATAAGAAAATGTATGTACGTCATATGAACATTTAAACATAAGAAAACACATACATACATGCAAATAGATTCAGTGTATACACATAAACATGTTATAAGGAAAGAGGTCATCAAATAAGAAAATGTATGTTAGAGATCAAATGTATATCATATAAGAAAATGTAAGTTAGAGATCATAAAATGTTGAATATTAGAGATCATCATATAAGCAAATACATGTAGTAAAGATCATAAATCTAGTGCATGGCCTAATATGAATATTGACTCCTAGTCGAATGACCATCTGAATGAGAACCCTACTCTGATGGATGTGCTGACCCCTACAAATAAAATTGTGTACACAATGTGTTAAATACATATAATATATTAAATAAATTTTATGAAAGTTATTTTTAAGAATGTACTTGTATTTTTAAATATCTATCTAGATCTATGCATACCTATGCATGTACATATACACATGTATATATAAAAATTTGAAACTCACATGTCCACTGGTAGTAGAATCATCCATAGAGTCACGTCAATGTACACGATCTGGAGCAAGGCTAGGAGTGACATGAGGTATGTCCACCTGCAATATATATATATATATACACATTT
The DNA here is from genome assembly GCA_007258455.2 of Sequoia sempervirens. Taxonomy (NCBI): domain Eukaryota; kingdom Viridiplantae; phylum Streptophyta; class Pinopsida; order Cupressales; family Cupressaceae; genus Sequoia; species Sequoia sempervirens. The sequence continues at coordinate 36,452 of VDFB02029645.1, read as the reverse complement.
ATATATTAGCACATGAATATCTAGTTAAAACTAAAATTTAAAAATAATTGAAACATGCACATGCACATATACATGCACATCATCTGATATCGGATGACCTAAATCCTCTACAACGGTTGTCTCCACCATATGAACCAAATGTTCAAGTAACGAGTTAGCATATACATCCATCTGATTCGTCCCCTGTTGTGCCATAAATTATGAGTGAAGAGGACTATGTAGGTGAGATGGCATCGATGATGATGAACTAAGACCAATCAACATCTTAGTAAAACCCATAGTCTGTGTAGCAACCAAATGATCTATAGGTGGATCCTGACGTGCGCTAGTGTTGGGCTGAGAGTGATGGGATCTTGGATGTGGATGAACTCCATGTGCCAAATGATCTATGGCCTCCTCTATACTAATCCCATAGTCTTATGTCATGAAGGCATATGCCTCCAAGAGGTCCTCATCCAAACAATGAAGAGTCCCACGTGCGATATCTCCTAAAATTCCATCGAGCTCTATGGGAGTAGGGATGCCCGCCATTGTATAAGGATCCATGTTGGTCCACTATGATGGAAATGTTGTGGATCATGATCTACACGATTAGTATATATCCTAGTGGTGGCAACTGTAATGCCACCTATAGTGTCAATTGCTTCCTTTTGGGAAGCAATGACAACCTCATCTGCTAAAGGGGCCAAAGTTGGGGTGAGAGTAGGAGACCTGCCACCAACCAATACCCTAAACACTAGGGCTGGTCTATCTTATCAATGATAGGTGGGCCTATCGGTAATCCTACCACACCCTTGATCAACATATGCTGGAAAGTCCAAGTAGTTGACTTTGAGGCCCAAATGGACCTCAACATACAACTGTTGAACAAAGTATAATGGAATCTGGTCATTGTTTGGATATTAACCATGTGCTATGAGAAATCATGGGTAGATCAATGGGGCCATAGCATGATCCACACATCTAGTGACCTAGTATCCCCTCACCTTACGGACATTTTGATAAAATGGAAAACAAGTGTTTTTATCATTTCTTTGGTCACAACATCCTGTATTTTTTTAAAGGGAACCTGACCATGTACTTCTTCCCACATTCGGGAAAGAATGTTAGCTACTCTATCAGGGGAATATGCACTAGTTTTTGCAAGTTCATCTCTTAGTTTTTCTAGACTATGTAATATTGACATACATACTTTAGAATATATCCCTGCGTTTGCACCCTCTGCTAATGAGTCTCTCAATTTCTTAATCTCATTAGTGGTATTTGCAAACAAAGATTCTAGAGGTGGAACATCTACATTTTCCATGTTATATATGTATGTACACCTAAAGGAGCAATGAGACATTGGTAAATAATATATCTAGATATAGGGAATAGAAATCTAAAACAATTTTAATAATGCAGCTACTCATCAATAATATTTTCATACCATTAACAAAAAAAAATTCAACATCTATCATAGTTTTTAATAATCAAAACATTCAAATTACTAGATTGCACACAAAACATAATGTAAAATAGTTCTAAAATTTAAATTTACAAGTGTGTACTCTAGTACAAAATGTGTCATTAAAGACTTAAAAAATCTTGATAAAGGTTGCATCTAAGATTTATTTCCTACAACTAGTAATAAAGGGAAAGCATCATTACTTAACATTGGTGGTCATGTAAAATCAATTTAGTCATTATTGAAGGTACAAATAAGAGAAGAAAATGAGAGAGATGATAAGCTTGTAAATATAATTTCTAAATTATTGAAGCAATATTTTGATGAGGAAACCAAAAAATTAGAAATAAACTTCCTCATATCCATAAAGAAAATTTGATAGGAGGAAGGGACACATTCACATAATATTTATCATGAAAGTTACCATACAATGTACAAGAACATGACACTAAGGAACAAAGGTTTCTTATAAGTACACAACAAACCTAGATGAAGATTTAACCCTAGTACAAAAAGAAAGAAATAATGAAAGAATAGGAGAAAATGAAGATTTAATCTTTGTACATATTTTTTCTATTACCTCAAATCTTATAGATAATCTAAAATCCTCCATATGAAAATATGGTTATATTTACTCATTTAGATAATATTAATAATTATTTTATTACTAATATTTTTATAAATTTCTTGGATATTATAGTAAAATAAATCAATTCTTACATTTTTTAAAACTAAAAAATTCGCCTATACAAATTCTACAACTAGATATAATGAACGAGCTTTGTATAATGATGCACATAATTGGTTGTAGATCCAAGTCTCCCAAAAGAGGAAGGAAATGAAGGCTTTATATTTTTATTACTTGACTATATTAAGTGTTACCATGGTTAATTATGAATTTTAATAGTTTAAATGTAAAAGGTAAATAATCTCTTAGCAAGAGAGCTATTGATTGTATGTTTAGAAGATCTTATGAGTTTATTGATTATATTATTTTACAAGAAGTAAAATTGGTAACATGTAACCATAATTGAGCACTTTAATTTATTTAGAAGGATGATTTTATTTGGAAGCTAGTCATTAGAATGACATACATGATATGAAATTTGATTGATAAGTATATGATAGATTATGTGATTGACTCTAGTGTTTACCCATGTTATAAATTATTTTAAGTTATTTATAAGATTAAGGGCTTAAATTTGACATTATTTGTCTTTATGCATTAGATGATTACCAATAAAGATGTCCCTTAGAAGGTTCAATGTAATGATGGAAAATAAAGATGAAAAGTATTGAGGACCTATATTTTATTTTAATGGCATAATAAGATAACCCTCTGCTAGCAAATGAAAAATTGTATGTGCTTCATTGTGTAATTATTGAAATTGACACCCTATGATTTGATAGAAATTAGGATATATGGATTGATCTAAATGGATCTATATCAAATAATTTATGAATAGTAGATCTATTATAAGTGACATAAAGCCTCAATGTCTCATTTGTATTAAAATATGGGGATGATTTGACTATTTTAAGGCCCAAAATTTCATGTGTTAATAGCATAAACATATAACATTAATTTTTTTGGGAGTTTGTACCAAATACCTTTTTCCAAACACAAATTTTGTTTAAAATACCTTGACCTATGAATGAAATTAAAAATTTCCTAGTAAAACCCATCAAGGAAGGTCTTAATGCCATATGTGGCTTCCTTTGCCTATTATATAAAATTCAACTAAAATAGATTTTAAGAAATAGTTCCACAAAATTAGAGGTGTCCAAACATGTTTTCAATTAATTTAAAACTATTATTTTAGGATTTTTTAATTTTTAAATTTATATAAATTTCTTACATTATTTTGAATTAAAATGATAATAGTGCTCCATAAATTACACAAAATTTAATGTTATTAAAATTTTGGTTAAAAAGTAAGAAGGTTAACCTTTAAAGCCATTGAGGAAGGTATTGCTACTACAAGTGGTTTATCCATAAGGGGATTGAAGTCTCATAAAGAAAGTAAATACAAGAGGAAGGAACATATAGATGATTTCCTCACAAGTATATAAATGTTTCTACTTGATTATTTATTTCATCCTAGAAGGAAACTATAAATGTTGTTTATCCTATCACTTTTACCTTATAAATAATATTAGATGCATGTGACTTGTTAGCTTCCCTTTACATTTACTCATGTAATTTAAGAAATCTATTATTAGAGTTGCACATGGGAAAAAATGAGCTCCCCTCCATGAAGGGCTTATTTTTTTCTTATACCAATTTGAAAATTTTATTATTTCAATTCTTAATCCTAATCAAAATGTGGTGAAGGGGAAATAAAACCCATCCAATAAGTGTTCCCCAATTCCTTCAAAACTAAAAATTGTGTATTATCCAAAGTCTATCATTATTAGGATTCTAGCTTCTAATTCTACTATTTATAGAATAGTACTAGAGCCTAGATTGATGGGTCCCTTGTCTCTCCTATGTTTACTAAAATGATTAATTTTATTGATAACCACCTAAACATGTGATGGATCTTAGTGTCAAGAAAAAAGATAAAAAACCCATGGATGAGGATCCCTCTAAGATTGGTTATTCCACCTCTTTGAATGCGATTAGTAACAAGGTTTATGAGTGTGTTAAATAGGGGAAGAGGTTGGGTATATAATGTACTTTAGACATCGTTGTTGAATGCAAAATTATTTAGACCATGAGAGGGTTGAACAATTTATAAAGAATTGGAAGACAACTATAATCTATAACATAGCATCCTTAAATGGTTCAAATTTTAAATGAAACAATGAAAGAAAGAATAAGAAAACTGCATAGCTAGATCAGGGAGGAGTCATCTAAAAACAAAGATTAGTGTAAAATTATTTGAAAATAATTGGGGATAAAAATAATTTAATTTAATGGTTGTTAACATAAATGAACTTCAAGATAGGATTATGTAAGTGAAAAAAAAGGTTATATTTCCTTCATTGAACCTAAATTTATCTAGTTAAGTATGTCTAAAATTAAGAATTACACTAGAATATCAATATTCCATAAGAATCTCATAAAGAGGATGAATTTAACGGAAGATAATATAGCCAAGCACATCAAAAATTTATAGATTGGAAAGAAAAATAATCACACATTTATCATATTTTTATATTTATAAAATTTCTACCATCAAACTATTTATACTTATAGATTGCATAAAACTATAAATTTAATTGTTATTCCTAATTTATTAAGAATCAATCTAATAAATTTTGACTTCATATTGTATACTTGTTATAAACATCTCACTAATCCAACCATACATTTTATATATGTTAAAAAATATATAACAAAAAATACAACTTCTAAATATGATAGTAAATCTAATCAAACATGACTCAAATGTAGGATAAGACAAGAATCTTAATCTATACCATTATTTTGAGTTTGGTTTAATAGAAATTGTAAAAATTTATAATCCTGAAAAAAACAATGAATAAACTAAGGATCATTTTAACAATGGTGAATTAGTGCCTAAAGATTGGCCTAAAAAATTATAATATTCAACATTCTCATCACAAATGATATATGAAAAGTAAGGATCATTTGGTTATATATTTTCATAGATTTAAATTTTGAATATTTATTACTATAACATGTTCATTACAATTAGATTTTTGAATAATATTGTCTTTGAAATTTATTATGTGGATTTTAATGTTGTTTTTTAAATTTAAGTTAGAGTAAGTAGAATCTAATGAGATACCTTAAAAAGATTCAAGTAATTTATGTTTGCCTTAAAATTACGATTATTGAGATTAAATAGATAATTGATTGTATTTTGATTTCAAAATTGGAAATAGTTTAAAATTATAGAACCATATTATCCTTTGATACAAAAAGTTATGTCAAGGATTATTTGTATCTTCCTCATAATTATGTTTCACATATTGAATATTTCAGGAAGGATTGTGTGGATGATTTGGAATTTGAAGCAAAGATTGGTTGAGATTGACAATGAAATATAGGTTGGATATTTTGATATACTCCAAAATCCTAAGAATAGAGAACATGGTGAGTCATATTTTAATAGACCTTATCTTCACTTCTTCTATTCAAATGAAACCTCTCCAACCAATATATTGGATTGCAAAATAAGTAATAGATATATATGAACTTACTCCTAATCCTCCTCCATTTACCCCACCATTAGATATATGCATATTGGTATTCACCTACTCAAGTCTTATGAGACCCTAGGTAGCTTTGTGAATACATAAAAAATATTATGCATGATGTCTAAGATTTTAATTGTGATGGATTGATATATTCCAAGAATTTATAAGTCAAGTATATTCATATATATGTATTTGTTTGATTGTTTAAAATTAGTTAAAAATTTCTTTGAGGGATTTATAATGCAAATATGACATCTTAGAAAGATAATTTCATGTCATTTTGGTGTAGGTCATAACTTAACTTTTAATTTATCATTTATGGGAATGACATTGTCGAGAAGTTTATGGAAGGCCATAGATGGTCCACTTTTTGATTTAAATTTAGTTATGAATTTGTATTTTTTTGGATGCACATTTACATATAAATTTGGAGAGATATTTTGGTGAGGAAAATATCTAAGAGTTACCACATTTTATAAGTTAAAACATACCTTATTTACTCAAAATTCCTTTGTGGACTCTCTTCTTTTCTTTGAATAAATGGTTCAACATGTTAAAAATCCATTAGGTCAAGCAATATATATTAGATTCAACTTATTTAGCCAAAATGAAAGGTTAAGAAGAGGGGTTGCCTCTTTTGGAATTTGATTATTATATAATTCGAGGATCTTGAGAAGAGGGAAGTTTAAAAGGTAGTTGTAAACCCAAATTTTACAAAATGGGTTTGTTTAAAAGGCTTTAGAAACTTTCAAGAAAATGCAATTGGCAGCTATAAATCAAAATTTTGTTGCAAAATGGGTTTTTTTAAAAGGATTTAAAAAATTTCAAACAAATGCAATTGGTAGCTGTAAATCCAAATTTTGTTACAAAATGGGTATTGTTTAAAAGGCTTTAGAAACTTTCAAGCAAATGCAATTGGTAGTTGTATATCCAAATTTGACAAAATGGGTATTGTTTAAAAGGCTTTAGAAACTTTCAAGAAAATGCAATTGGCAGTTGTAAAGCCAAATTTTACAAAATGGGTTTGTTTAAAAGGCTTTAGAAACTTTCAAGAAAATGGAATTGGTAGCTGTAAATATAAATTGAAAAGCAAATGATTTTGTTGAAAAGGCTTTAGAAACTTTCAAGCAAATGCAATTCGTAGTTGTAAAGCCAAATTCCACATCCTTCACCCTCTGTGAGCCAAAATAGGAGCTTTGAAACATGGTATATTCAAAATTAAATATCAAATTTGTTTGGAATTTTGGTCTCATGGAATTTTCCTTCATTTGAAATGAAAAAATTGGTCTCATGGAATTCTATGATAAAATGATAGCACAAAATGGATTTCTTTGATCATATTTAGTGTTTAAATTTTTTCAAACAAATGCAATTTTAAATCAATAGATTCCAACAAAGAATAACAACCTAGTGAGCTATGGAGGTTGAGGTTAATATACTGTGGCAAGGTGGTGCACGTTGATAAACTTCTCAAGGAGTTTCCATTCGTCGTTCGGTCAAAGCTCTGTTCACGTTCGTCGCTTTGTTCAAGTGTTGTAAGTTCGTTTGACAGTGATGTATGAATCTTTTTTAAAATCCATATCTCAAAGGGGTTTGAGCGAATGGGGGTTCACTCGAACCCCTTAAAATATTACTTTTTTGTTGACTTTTAAAGGGTTCGTTCGAACCCTAGGGTTTGATCGAATGCCTTAAAGGGTTCATTCAAACATGCTAGTTCGAGTGAACCCCCTGAGCTAGTGGAATCGCACAAAAATGGATTTTCCTTCCTCCATCAAATTGTAAACCACTATTGTGGCTTCACCCTCCATATAGTGAGAAAAGGGAAGGTAAGCCATAGCTAAGTAGAACATTGGAATCCTTTTTGATTTTGTTGACCCTTATATTCAACACTACTTGGCATTCCTTGCTCTTTGTCATGACTTTGTGGCAGTTGATGAATTTGATTGCTTTGCTGGAGGCAACCCTTCGATTCAGAATCCCTACACTTCTTAGGGCCTCATCAGTGGCCACACACAAATCTGGAAATTATATATTTTGCAATTTCACAACTCAAGGAGCATATATCTACAAAATTTGGTTAGCCACCAAGCCAACCTTTTCATTTAATTCTTGAGCATCCCTTAAGAACTTTAGGAATGGCCTAAGAATAGCAATCACAACTATGATCCTTTCCCAATGCATAGATATCAACCTTTTCAATATCGGGAGGGTCCCAGACCCTTGTGGAATAGTTAACTCTTGGTGGAACTGAGCCTCTCTTGCTCTTATATTATCCTCCATCTGATTCTTCTCTTAGAGGGCATGGGTATGTGTAGGATCATGATGGGCCAAAAAGTGGCAATATGATGGGAATGTGTAGGGTATGTGGCTGACAACTTTTTTTTACCCAAAATTGATGAAATGAAAAGGGTTTTTTAAAGAGATTCTCATTTTTCCACCAATATAAATTATGATTTACTTTGAATTTAATACGTAATTATTATTCATTTTCTATTTGAATTACACTAAAGTCTTGATTGATAGGTTGATTGAAAAACATCTATAGCTTTCAAATGGTGTCACATTTTTTGAATCTGAAACATGTGTCACATTGTATGCTTCACATACTATAGGATTAAAAAAAGAAATTATGAATTTCATGAAGTTTTGACCAAGTTAAGGTGGTCAGACACATGAGTTTTTATATTTTTTAAAATTTGTAATAAAAAATCATAATTAATTATTTGCTTGGAAAAAATTACAAAAAAATATGCATCACATTGGGACATGAGTCCTATACTTATATCAAAATCTTATAAAAAAATACTATGATTTTATTATGGTTAGGGTGGTCAGACAGACACCTACTTCTTATTTTTTCCCTGAAATTTAAGTACACTACTGCATTGAAATTTCAAATTTTCACCAAATAGATTTCCTTTTTAAAGAAAATAAACCTAGTAGTTTAGAAACTACATTCAATTTGCTATACAAATTTTATTCTTACATATTTTTGAAATAATATAGATAATGTATTTAAGTTTTTACGTCAAGTTGCCTAACTCTGATTTTTCTAAATTTTTTGCCACTTAAGGGCCTATTTTTTCCATGATGATCCTGCACATATCCGCATCTGTCAATTTAGAATTCAACCCTCTGACCTCTTGGTCATGAGCCTACAAAGCAGACACGATCTCATGTTTCTCTTGTCTTGATGTTTTTGCTTCTGCCCAGGCCTTCTATAGATTGTTAGAAGCCTGAGATTGGATGTTGTCTAGCTCTCTCTATATGTTTTCTTGAGTATGTTGATACTCTACATTTTTCTTACACTCAGTAGCAAGGTCAACTCTCAAATTTTCAATTTCAGCATACAGTTGAATCTTTTCACCTTGGGCCTCCTCGAGCAACCTAGTTTCTTCTCCTTTTTTATCTTGTATTTGTCTCATGCGGGCCATCTCAACATCTTTGGCCTTGATTTTCATCTACAACCTGCTCATTGTATCCCTTACATTGTCAACTCTACCTCCTCCTTCTTCAATTTCTTGTCCAACCTCTCATAATCTACGTATACCACCTTCTAGGTGGCCTTATCTAAGACAACCTTGTCGTGTGGGTGATTTTTGTTTAAATACAGACCCATGGATCTAATGTGATAATCTTCCATATAAATTTTCCCCTTGGGCTTGGATACGAGTAGCTTCATGGTAGTGATCAACAAATAATTCCACTCTTCATTGAAACAAGCTTCAATCGTCTTAGTAGCCAGTTGCACGATGTTTTTTATCTATAGTTTCTACTTTCTAGCCTATCAGGCATGGTTGGTTGCATTGAAATGGTCTTGGAGACTCTAGGGGATGTCAATGCTTTGTGCAACAATGGAAGCACCTAGAGGGAGACCAAAAAGGGTGATGGAATGAGAAACCTCAGATGTATGAGACTGTAGGGAGGCAAATGGGAGCGTTATCATAGAAAATAGTGGGATACCAAGTTAGGATTGAGCAAGGGGAAAACTAATTGGGATGAAAAGAGAAGTGGGAAGGAGAGAAATTTTCTTGAAAGTGGATGGACCTAGAGTAATGGGAAACGTGGATGTTTAAGCTCTTTAAATGGGGTCCCTTGATAGAATGATTAAAGAATCAATCACGATTGAAGTGGATGATGCTCGTTCAGTGCATAGAGTTACTTCACAAGGTTCATTATTGAAAATGGTTGGGGGTTCATTAAGGACCAAAATATCGGGGTCAACAAATGGAGGCCTCTTCTCCATAGATGGGGGTAGAGGAGTAACTAGAGATGCAAAGGGAGAAAGAAGAGAGGGAGAAAAACTTACCTAAGTTGTGGTGCCAAAATAACCTTGCAAAGTAGAATCCACTTTTTCTTCTCCTCTGACTAATGCATTGGGTCTGCCTAGATCTTGGACTTGTCTCCTCTTTGTATGGACAAAACTAGTACGCTCTGATCCTTTGGCAGTCGATCCTGTCGAAACATGGCTTTTGATAACTATAATGGGATTTCTTGGGGACCGTTGAGTTCTTTTCCATTTGCTTTGATCACACACGAAGGACATGAATTATGAGTCCTTTTGGCTCGATCTTTTCCTTTTGTCTGATTCTTGAGGCTAGGAAGCATGGTGCAGAAGCTCCTCCTGTTCAATCTCATGACTAGTCTCTAGATTACTATTGTTGGTATCAACCTCTTCGCCATAAACCTCATCAAAATTTTCATCATATGGTCGTAGATCTTTGAACAAGGCATTGGGGCATCTCATCTCTTGTCGGAACCTCCAGAATTTTTTTGTCTTACTTTTCAACCACCCCAGGCATTTCAATTGTGTTTTGAGGGATTTGCCTATTGGGAGCTTCTTCTGATACTATGCCTATTGAACACAAAAGTTTAGCCATGGTGGTCATTTGAATGGTATGTAGGCCAAGTTGATGTATACTTCTGGTCTTTCTTGAGTCATATTCTTCCTCAACTCAAAATACTCTTGACTCTTATATTTCAAAGTTGGGAGGTGCTTTGTCAGATTTTAGTCCCATGTGTCACAAATAAGAACCAAGCCTAAGAATGTTAGTTTGTTTGTAAGCTCACCCTTCTCCTTCCACTTCACTAATGTTACCTGACTATTGGCAATGTTAAGGGGAATCAGATAAAGCCTTATTTTGTGCCTTCTAGTGCCATAGATATTGTCGGCAAGGGTTATCTGACGACATGCCTCCAAAGAAAAAACTCTATCATGTTGGCAAGAGACACTATGTATAATTTATCTAGTGTTGTCATTGATGGTAACCCTAGTTAGTGATTCAATCCACAAATCAGTATTTGATCACACTAGAAGTCAGATCGAGGTTTTGTAATCTACTGTCAAACTAGAACGGAGCATCCGACAGAATTGTTTGAACATCATTTCATATGCAATTTTTTGTTATATTTTTGAGTTGTGGATCTTAGGGAAGGTAGTTTGGTGTATAATTTGTGTTATCCTTGAATCTTAGAGCCTTGTATCGATCTGTGTGCAAGTTAGAAGATCCAGTTGATCGATTTTTGTTTAACAGTGCAAGAAGGCTGACTAAGTGAATATAGAATGTTCTGGATATTCAAGGAGTAATTGTTTAAGTTTTTTTGTGTTTGAGCTTGATGATTTTGGTCCTCACTATGTTGTGGCCGACTTTGGTTGGTACGCATTGAAAATTATTTGTGGATTGAGCAGACAGTTTGTAAATATTTTCTATTTTGTTGAAGCCAACATGTAGTGATTAAATCCTTAGTAGCAGATATAAATAAGCGATTTTTCATATATTTTTGATATATGTACAAAGTGTGTTGATATGTGTTGTGAAATTCAAAAAGATTTTAGAGCAATTATGCACAGTTTCACTTGTGCATAAAAGGATTTGTGATGTGAGTTAAAGCAGACAGAGCAGAAGAGCAGAATTAGACAAAAGGTCAAGAAATAAATTAATGTGCTTAACTAGAACTATTCTTAGGAATTTGTAGATTCTATTTCATAGTTCACCACTCTAGTTTTCTTTTGACATTGATTGTAAGGTAGTAAGCCTTTCTGTTTTTGAGCAGTGTGCCTGAATGCAAGTGCATTCCCATTTTGTAAACATCTTTTTGAGTATACTCAGATCATATTGTGGATTGACCTCCGCCGTGGATTTTCCCCTAACAAGGTTTCCACATAGAAAATCCTTGTGTTATGGTGTTGTGGTTGCTTGCTCTATTTTCATCCATATTTATTTTGGTTGAATGTTATAAGTTCTTTAAATATTAGATTAATAAAACTAAAAATTGCAGAATTGATTCATCCCCTCTCACTGTTCCTTGATTCCAACAATTGGTATTAGAGCCTAGTTCCTCAGAAGTAATTTAAAAGCTTGGGAAAGATCTTGGAAAGTGTTTCAATGGATTCAATTAGTCTTCAATAAAAAAATTTGGTGGTCCTAGATGATCTTGATTAGTCCAAATCTAAAGTCCAAGAATTGCAATTAAATCTCATGAATGCTGAGAAATTCATTGTCATTGAAAGATAAAATCAATAAGTCCAAGGAGAAGAGAAGGGAACTTTGTGATTAGGTCAAGCAAAACGAGAGTAAAAGCATTGAAGATGAACACCTGAGTCAAGCCTTGAAGGAAAAGATAGAGGAATGTGAAAATTTTTCTAGAGATAATGTTGTCTTGAAGCATGAGATGGAATCTATTATGATGAGGATGACAAAGGAGATTGCAAACATAAAGAAGAATGAAGAGAATCTTGCTCAGTCCTTGAAAGAAAAATCTGAAGAATGCAGCTGAATTACTGATGGATTCAATCAATTGGAGCTTGAATTGGAACAATCCAAAAATAATGAAGAAGAGCTTGAAAAGAAGATTGTTGATCTCAGAGATGAACTTGCTACTATAAATGAATTCAAGGCGAATTTCAAGATTAGCTAAGCCAAGCTTGATGAATTGATTAAAATTCAGAGGACTGAAGGTGACAACTGAGGTATTGGATATGAGAAAGAAGAAAGTTCCAGATTTGGACAAAGGAGATTTAGGCAAGGAAATCAGATGAACAAAGCTGGAAGGTATCTGGTAAGACAACCTAACGCTCAAAGGTTAAATGGTTATTGTTTTGTTTGCAATAAATTTGGTCATATGGCTACTCAATGTAGAAGTAGAATGAATTCAAGTGGTCCATCATTTTTTGGTCAGTGTTTCAATTGTAATAAGTATGGTCATAAGTCAAATGAATGCATAAATACGATGTACAACTTCTATAGAGATGTCAGATATTATACATGCAATAGATTTGGCCATATTGCTAACCAATGCAGATCAAGAGAAAATCAATGGAACAACTAGTCTGGACAAAGAAATGTGGTGTGCTACAATTGAAACAAATCTAGTCACACTACTAGATATTGTAGAAGCAAAAAGGGTCTGGTAAATCAAGGGAAAAACATGCAGAAGGATGAAAAGGGTAAACAAAAAGTTACTACAAATGAGATCAGGAAGCAAATGAAGAAGATATGGGTGAAGAAGAGTCCCTTTGATGCAGGAAATGATTCCACACCAAAACCAAGATCTGGTAATTCCTCCAGGAATTAGATTAAGGCCTTTGGCCTAGGGAGAGTTCTCAAGAAAATTCTTCAAACCCCCTGCCAATAGTTTGTACTAGGATATGGATGAGTGCAGTGATTGCATTCATGATCTACAAATGTTGTTGAAATAGTTGTAGAGAGTATTTATGCAGAGTTGAAAGTCCGCATAAGAGTTATCTTTCTTAGAGTATGGAAATAGGGTATTTGGATGAGTTAGTGAAAAAAAAATTATTGTGAAAAAAAGTTAGGTGTGCGAATGATAAAAGGTCATTTTTATTCTTCATTTGTCACTTTGCATTTTGAGAAGAAGAAGTTTGGAGAGCTCTAAAGAGAAATTTGGAGAAGTTTGGCAAAGATTCAAGTGTGAAGGTGATTTGACGATCAAACCCTAATCCAATGAAAACGTATTTATCATGAAAACTTGTGAACTTGTGAATTTGTGAAAATGGCTGCTCCATTGGCAGTTGATATCAAGGATAGACCCCATCTGAAATTCCAGTGGCATCCTTTCAAATCTGTTGAGACAGAGCCCTTAGGTGCATTTTTTTATGTTTCGTACGACGTCTTGCATATTGAAGACAATAGGGTATACATTCTTGCAAATATTGAGGAGTTAGGAAGCTCACAGTTGTTGAATTTGTATACAAATAATATAGTTGGAGAAGATTTCAAGGTAAATCATGAGTTCAAAACCTTAGAGGAAAAGAAATTCATGTACATTGTAAAATTTCCCATGTTTGAAGAAAATAAGTGGGTTTAGTATATTTTGAGTCGAGTTCATGCTGAATTTATGTGATTGAGTCAACGTTTTAAGATTACAAAAGAAGCCATAAGCATTGTTACTGGTTTACATTCCTCTGGTGGGTTGTCAATCTTGAAGTTTGTGAAGAATCAGATAGTTATTGATGCAACCGGTTAAGTGTTTGATAAAAGAGCTATGAAAATTGATGAAATTATTGAAGTGGATGTTAGATTTTCTTCTATGGTCATTGGTTAAAAAATCTCATTCCATTCAGGATAATTTTGTATCTAGTACAACTATAGATGTAGCATATTAGATGGTGAAGGAGAACACAAAGTATTATCTATGTGAGTTACTATGGAGTTAGCTCATTGAGAGTCTTGGCCAGATCAAGAAAGATAAGGAAAATTCCTTTAAGTATGGTAATCTATTGTTCTATTTATTCTTCTACTTTATGAATGAAGTTCTACGATTTGGAAAAGTTCAATGGAAAGCTACTAAACCGGTAGCTATTCAAATTAGAGATATCTTGCATAGAGTTGGTGATAGTAAGACAAGGAAAACTGTTATCTAGGGATGTTTCAAGAGTTTTTTGAGTGAAATGCAAGCAAGAGAAAGAATTCCTAAGTCTATTGTGGAGAAGTACAAGGACATTATCTATTTTATGGTTGACATTGATCAATGCTTGATGGGAGCTATAGATCCTAGAATAGTCTGGATTATGCCAATGGGCTATGAAGTTGAGAAGAACATCTTGGAACTATATGTACAACATCTATTGAGTAAGCCTTAGGAACTGATAGAAGAGAGGTTTGAAACTTATGAAGAAAAAGATATGCAAGTACATGAGTAGTTGAAGAAACCTATGATAGTATAGAGAGTAAGGAAATAAGTGGAAACATTTGTAGAGAGCATGGGTATATCTGTAGAAGTTGTGAGAGAAGCTAGAAGAAAGAGAGAACAAGTTGAATAAGAGCCTACTAGAACTAAATTTGCTAGTTTGGTAGCATCCTCTACCTGATCTAGATTAACAAGGATCTCTGCACCCTTATCCGGTTCTACAGTGAAATCAATCCTTGTGAAAGCTCAAGTGAAGACATCCGGTAGAGAAGGAAAGAGGAAGAAGGATAAAATAAAAATATTTTATATTACGGTTGAGGAAGATGAGGAAACAAAATCTGATGAAGTGAGAGAAATTAAGCATCAGAGCACAAAGGCAACAACAATATCTAGGGACAAGCCCTTTGATGAAGAAGAGAAATCAAAGAAGAAGATGAAAACTAAAAAACTAGGTATATTTATAAAGGAAGTTGAGAGAGGCATAGTCAAGGATACATTTGATGATGGTGGTCAAAGAATTCTTAAAGAAGCAACAATAAATTATTTGAATAATTTCAATATGAATCTCATTGAGATCATGTCTCAGTTGCCTAAGGGACTATATGAATTTTTTGAAATGAGAAGAGTGAATGCAAGAACTGAAGCTGAGTAGTTGAGAGAGCGTATTCTTGCATATTTATGTCCAATGATGTCTATTGAGGAAATGAAGACAATTTTGAATGGTTCTAAGAAGGATTTCAAGAGAAAAACAAGAGTAAACAAGCTTATGATTGGTTGGACTAAAGAGGTAGCAAAAGAAACTGATAGAATTCTAAAGGAAGTTTTGTTAAAGAAAATAATCAATGTTGTTTCTAAAGAAGTGCATGATGAAGATGCTCCATTTGGTCTGGTAAGAGAAGCAAAAGAAGATATAGTTGAGGAAACTTAGATTTCACTTGATGTGCATGATACAAAATTTTCTATGGAGACAAAAGCTCTTGAAGTTTTGACAGCTAAAGAAGTTGAGATCCCTAAGGACAAGCAAGAATCAATAGTTGAGGAAACAATGATTGTAGAAAAGAAGGCCAGAGTAAAGAAAGTTCCTATGGAAGCAAGAGACACTGCAGAGGCAGTGAAGAAATTTATGGAAGTGCAACATGAAGAGTTTGAACTTGAATTTGGTGAAGGTCCTATTAATTTGGCTACTTTATCTTTGATTGAAAAATTGAAAGTTGCATCATTTGATCAGGCGAAGGCTAGGGAAGAATTGTTGAAGTCTCACATTGAGGATAGTGAGCTATTGAGTCTTGCATATGACATCTTGGAGAGAATCATCCATTTTCATGTCAAGGATCCATCTGCTTCTCCCTCTAGTGAGATGAAGAAGCTTATTAATTATGTAAGTACTCATTTTGAGTCCTTGGAGAAGTCAGCTGAGGACAAGGTACAAAAGGAATTTGATGATAAAAGGTTCAATAGGGTAAAGTGCATGATTTCTAATGACAAATCATTATTAGCTACTTGTGTGAAGAATATTCAAAGTGCACTATCTAAAGGAGGAAAGATCTATAAGTCATTTTTATCTTTTTCTAAATTTACTAAGGACAATGAGAAGATGATTAAGGATCATGAGAAACAA
The DNA here is from genome assembly GCA_007258455.2 of Sequoia sempervirens. Classification (NCBI taxonomy): domain Eukaryota; kingdom Viridiplantae; phylum Streptophyta; class Pinopsida; order Cupressales; family Cupressaceae; genus Sequoia; species Sequoia sempervirens. The sequence goes on along the minus strand of VDFB02029645.1, from coordinate 20,067 downwards.
TTAGCTGATATTTCTAAAGCCTTTGATCCTTTAACTATTTCTATTGGAAAGAAAGAAGGTTAGGTGATAGCCCTACTTGACAAGTTAAAGATTTTGAAGCATGATAATGATAGAATTGTGGAAAGAGCAAGTGAGCTTAGAGGCCTAACTGTTCCAAAGATGGAAACAATGTTGAGTGCATTAAAGGAAGTTGAAGAAACTTTGGCAGTCAGTGATCCAGTGAACCTTGAATCAATAGAGATGCAATATTATTTGTTCTATGGTCACATGACTATTTTGGAGAGTCTCAAGAAGGGTTGGGACACTAGTTTGAGCCTATTGAAGACCAATTTTGCGAATATATTTAAGTTTGTGTAAGTTGTAGAAACAAGTTTGTACATATCCAGTTTGAATTTTTTCTTTGATTTTTGGTATGGGGATTCCCCATCTTTTCCATTGATGTCAAAGGGGGAGAATGGGACAGTGAAAAATGCCTTAATCATTTCAGGGGGAGTTATTTTTTTGGAGTTTTGAAGGTTGGCAGTGTATTGATGTTGGTATTGATCTGACACTTAGTCATTTTTCACTAAGTGTTTCCATCAATTCCAAAGCGGGAGATTGTTGGCAAGAGACACTACAAAAGTTATTTGGTGTTGTCATTGATGGAAACCCTAGTTAGTGATTCGATCCACACATTAGTATTTGATCATATTGAAAGTCAGATCAAAGTTTTGTAATCTATTGTCAAACTAGAACAAAGAATCCGACAAAATTGTGTTCATCAATTCATATGCAATCTTTTCTTATCTTTTGAGTTGTGGATCTCAGGGAATGTAGTTTGGTGTATAATTTGTGTTATCCTTGAATCTTAGAGCCTCATATTGATCTGTGTGCAAGTTAGAAGATCTAGTTGATCGATTTTTTGTTTAATAATGCAAGAAGGCCAACTAAGTGAATATAGCATGTTGTGGATATTCGAGGAGTAATTGTTTAAGTGTTTTTGTGTTCAAACTTGATGATTTAGGTCCTCAATATGTTGTGGCTGACTTTGGTTGGTATGCATTGAAAATTATTTGTGGATTGAGCTGACAGTTTCTAAATATTTTCTATTTTGTTGAATCTGACATGTATTGATTAAATCCTTAGTAGCGAATATGTATAAGCAATTTTTCATATCATTTTGATATATGTACTAAGTGTGTTGATGTGTGTTGTGAAAGTCAGAAGGATTGTAGATCAATTATGCAAAGTTTCACTTGTGCATAAAAGGATTTGTGATGTGAGTTAAAGAAAATAGAGCAGAAGAGAAAAATTAGACAGAAGGTCAAGAAATTGATTAATGTGTTTAATTGGAACTATTCTTAGGCATTTGTATATGCTATTTCATAGTTTGCCACTCCAGTTGTCTTTTGACATTGATTGTAAGGTAGTAAGCCTTTATGTTTTTGAGTAGTGAGCTCTAGGTAGTGTGCCTAAATGTAAGTGTATTCCCATTTTATAAACCTCTTTTTGAGTATACTTAGATCATATTGTGGATTGACCTCCACTGTGGCTTTTTTCCTAACAGGGTTTCCATGTTAAAAATCCTTGTGTTATGGTGTGGTGGATTCTTTCTCTATTTTCATGCATATTTCTTTTGGTTTAATGTTATAAGTTCTTTAAAGATCAAATTAATAAAGCTAAAAAATTGCATAACACTGATTCAACCCTCCTCAGTGTTCCTTGATTCCAACATATCATTCACAAATTTGGGGAGTCTGAAAGGCTCATTGACTAAACCATGGAATCTGATAAAAGTGAAATCTTCACCCAAGAAATAATGCACTAGGTTCTGCAAAGTCTTTATCTATTGCAAGGCCTCAGGAGAGAAGCAAAATGTAGGGCATGGGAACAAATATTGAAGTACCGGCCTCATAAAATAATCCAAAAACTAGCATTAATCCCATGTCCTTGAAAGTACATGAGTCCATACCAATATTTCCTTATAGAAACCCTTTACATCAAACCTATATAATGAAAAACTTCTCTCTAGAAACTCATAATTTTGATGCAAAATCAAGTGAACCAAGAAAGAAGAATACCTGAATATATACTCAGTATCATAGGTCCTCAACTGCTTTAGTATCCCTTTGTCTATTGCATCATAAAAATCATAATACTTCTAACTCATCTCCCTTTTAAGCATGAAATCCAAGCCCATTTGAAAAGGGTGGACTCCTTTGTCATCATCAAGATAGTAAATCCAGACTAGCATTGAGAAAAAAAACTATGTATCTTGAATTTTCTACGTGCAAGAGGAAAAGAAAATTGATCTCTCTTGAGCCTTTCCTTTGTTTCATCCTCATAAAATTTCCCTTTCTTAGTTCTTTCTTCCCAAAAACTTTCCATCTCTTCCTCATCAAAGCATTCAATGCCCCAAGTTGTAGGGATACACAACATATCCCATCTAGTCACTGCAGTAATTGTAACCTTGATCTTGTTGCTAACAATAACCCCTATCTAATTGTTGAATCTTTTAGCACATGCATCTACCAGATCTCGGAATGGGTGCATGGCGGGAACATGAACTGTGGAAAACCACAATTCCAAAGCCTAGATGAAAAACCTTCGGCTGACCCATGCTAAATCATTCTTTGCAATACCCCTTCCCTAAGGAATTTAGGGTTAGTTTCCATTTTGGGTCAAAAATTTTGTCTGGTAAATCCTGCACCACCTCTCTTCTGACATGATTATCCGGTTGCACTGATTTGGTGTAATAAAATTGTCATTCTTCTAGTGCTGGAGCATTGGAAAATGAATCCCTCTCAAATAAATTTATGTAGCTCAGCCTTTTGGATGAGGCTCTAGCATTTCTTCTAGATGTTGATGTTTCTACCATTGTTGCACCGAGAAGTTGTAGAGAGTTTCTTCAGTGAAATGACCACTTATTGTTTTGTTACTTACCAAAATATGCTCTTGGGTGCTATTAATTCTTTTGCACGTACATGCAGCTAAGGATTTTTCATTACTGTTGGTCCACTCAATGGTGCCACTGAGGTGATACATGTGGATTTGGGATCCATATCCCCAGGAATACCAAAAATTTCATGAGAATGGAATTAGTACATTCTTCCCGCTACCTCTTTCACAAATAAGCTAAATGCCTTGGGAAGTGTGATTTTAGCTATGAGAAGCATGCTTAAGTTGTGTAATGTACTTTGAAAAGTCATGCCTATTTAATTTTTTAGAACTTAATGTGTTAATAATCTTCTTTTCATATAAGCAAGCTAGCTGGTGCTGATGATGGTGAAGGACACATGGTGATGATCATCCTACGTGAGCATTTACTCCCAATGCCCAAATTTATTTGTCAAGGCCTCCTGTCAAATTTTATGTATGATTTGTCTCTTTCCATTTGGCTACTTTGATATTTTCTCCATTGTCGTCTAGAAAAAAATATACTTTTTGTTTGTTGGGTTCACTGGCATGTCTTTTCTATAAATAGTTATGCCACCTAATTACAATATTCATTTGAAAAATAGCTTTTTAAGTTTAGAAAAAATTTCTTGCTATCTCTCATTGTGCTAGCCTTAGCTTTTACTGTCATTATGTCATCTGGTCTAGGCACTCCCATTCGACTCCTTCCACAAAGGTTGCAATACTCTTTCGCTAGTGAAATTACCTGCGACAAAATTAAGTTCTTGGTGAAGAAGAACAACTGCTTCATTGTTGTTGCGTGCAAGTGGGTCCTCAACAAGGACTACTTGAAAGATGAAAACTAGTCATACAATCACTTTGATTTCCTAGCGTACAACCATGGGAATGAGGATTGAGGTCACTAGAGTGTTGGGCTTGCATGTGTTGTTTTGACCCTCTTTTCACCCTATCAAAGAAGAAGAAGAAGAAATAAAAGAATAAGAATAAGAAACCAATGAAGAGCTGCTTTTAACTACTTTGTGATGACTAGAGGCTTATGAATCTTACTATTTTTTGCCCGTTGTCTCTCCTTTTTTCCTTTTTTTAATATAGCTCCTTTTGGGTTTTCAAAAGAAGCTTCAGCTTCTCTAAGAGCCTCAGGCTTGTACTATAATGTAAATTTTCAATGAATATAATATAGTACCTTTTCTATTTCTTCTAGTGTTATTCTCATGGCTTTATTCTCAAAAATAGATCGTATTTTACAAAAAAAATTACATATGGTACATTTAACTATTAATTTTTTTAAAGAACTTGTACATTTTAGTGGAACAATTTTAGATAAATACCATTTGCCAGTATATCCAAAATGTTTCCTTCCATATATTAAAGCTCATATGCATTATTTTCCTTACACATGCTAATACGGAAGGGTCCCTTCTGTAGCACTTTAAATTTTGTATGTTGTCCTAGCTTCACAGAGTGCTTGTCATACTTTAGTACCAGGCTTCCTTCCCTAAAATATGGGTAGGAGGTCCTTTTATTGAACTATCATTTTGTTGTTTATTGGTAGCTGATCATGGATTCATAAGATTTTTCTCTATCTTCCTCAAGTTTGAGGAGTTTAGCCAACCTTACTTCCATTTCATTGCTTTCTTCAATCTTTAGGGCTTTTAACAGTTGCAAGGTGGGGATCTCTATGGAAATAGGTAAAACTACCTCTTTCTCCTATACTTGTTCATCAGGGGAGGCCTTCAAGATCTTCTTGGGCATAATCCAGTCTGCACATAGAGTAGCCCACAAGTGCTTGTGCCAATCCCTTTGTCGCTCTAACCCAATGTACTTGATTAACCTGATTAGGCTTTTGTTGATCAAATCTGCTAACTGATTTCCTTGTGGGTAGTAATTTGATGAAGTTTTAAGGTAAACCCCATGTTTGATAGTGAAATCCAACATCCCTAAACCCACAAAAGTTTGTGTGTTATCAAATATGATGGTTTTTGGTGAGCCAAATCTTGTTACCAACTCTTCAAGGAAGTTGATGTTCTCACCTTATGTAGCATTTTTACGGTGACGGCCTTCGTCCACCTTGTGAAGTAGTCAATTGTTGTAAGGATCCACTTATGGAAAACATTGGAGATAGGGTTTATCATTCTAATGAAATCCAAACCCCGTTGAGAAAATGGTTCCTCAGTTATAATTGGGCTCAAGGGCAAGGCAAAGTTCTTTCTTTTTCCAACAAAATATTGGCACTGAGTACACTTTTGCACCAAATGGTGTGCTTCAAAAAATGTGGAGGGCCAATAATATCCTACTCGCATTATCTTTAAGGTAGTAATATTTCTGGAGAAATTTCTACCCTCAAGATTGCTATGAAATTCATTAAGAACTCTTTCTGCCTATGGCTTATTTAAGCGTCAGAGAAGGACACCATCATAATTCCTTTTGAATAAGATACCTTAAATTAATACGTACTTGGTGCCTTGCAGTTAATAGTATCTCCTTTTGTGAGATGGAAGTTTGGTCGGGTACTGCCCCTTTTGCATATACTATGTTTGATCAATCACCCATGACTTGTCAAACTCAAACCGGTTTGTGTAGACCTGATCAGTTTCCTTCTCAGCCAAGGAACTTGATTCCTCTGCAAGATATTTGCACAGACCTCTTCCCCAAACCAGCTTGGTTGGCTTAATACCCACATCGTATTCCAAGATCTTAGTAATCTAGTTGGTCCTCTTTTTTAGTTATTTTTCCCTCTATGATATACTCCTGCACACTAGAATGTGTGACAAGAATGGTGATTCTATTGGCCTATATCAAGTGTTGGAACTTCTTTAGGCTTTTAACAATAGAAAAAGCCTACTTTTCAATAAAGTTATACATGACTTCATATCCTTTAAGAGTTATTGAGTGAAATTCAATGGGATGCTCTCCATTATTTCCCTCATCCTTCTGAGTGAGTATCGAAGTAATTCTATGTTGGCCACTATATACATAGAGTAGAAAATCCTTGGAAAAGTATGGGTTAGCCACCACCGAGGTGATGGAGATAGCTACCTTTATTCATTTGAAAGCTACTTTTCCTTCAGGGGCCAATCTAAACATTAGGTTCTTTTTGACCATCAAAGTGATAGGTCTCACGATGCCTACGAAGTCTGAAATGTACCAGCTAACAAAGTTTATCTTTGCTAGAAATGACTGGAACCCTTTCTGATTTACTTGTAGGGGAAACTCCATTATAGATCTCACCCTTTTAGGGTCTATCACTATTCCCTCCTTCGATACCACAAAACTAAGTCATTTTCCTTGGGGCACTCCGAAAAACATGTTTTTTGGGATTCAAGGAAATTCCAAAATGTTGACATTCTAGAAAACCTTTTCTAGATGATCAAAGTGGTCATCCTTTGACGTTGAAAAGTCTGTTAGGTCATCTAGATATATTAAAATAATATGATTAATTAATCCTTTGAAAGCAATATACATTGCTCCCTCAAAAGTTGCACCAACATTTGAAAGTTCAAATGGAACTTTTGAGTATGTGAATGTTCCCTACTTAGTGGTAAATGTTATTTTATGTTGGTCACCTTCCTTTACATATACCTGGCTATAACTCGAGAAACCATTTAGCAATGAGGAAATCTCTAATCTGGCCATTATCTATAGGATCTACTCCATTGATGGAAAAGGGTAGTGGTCTTTTAGCAAGGCTTTATTCAAATCTCTAAAATCCACATAGAGCCTAATATCGCCATCTTTTCTTGAACTAGTACCAGATTTGACACCCAAGTGGAATGCTTAATCGGATATATGATCCTTGATTTAATCAATTTGGTGAGCTCTTGTGCCATCAACACTTTGACCTTTGGATTGACCAGCCATTGTTTTTGTCAATCAGGCTTTGATCCTTCAGCCAAGTCAATAGTATGTTGAATTATGCCTAGATCATACCCTCTAAGATCATCATAGGTCGAGGCTATGACCCCATCATATCTAGAACATAGATCCCATAGCATTTCCTTATCCTTCTATGGAATGTTCCTTCCGACCTTTAATATTTTGTCACTTTCGACATCAAGCTCTTCATAATCCCTCACGTCCACAGTGAACCTTCATTTGTTATTTCTTATGTCCTCATAGTCAAAAATATTTTTGAGAGAGATTAAACCTCGCGGAAGCTTATTTCCTTTTAACCGGATAACTTTCCCTTTAGGAGATTTTGTTTCTAACTATGAATGGTTAGAAGCTTTTCCTAATTTTTGTAAAATGGCAGTGATTTGTATATCATCCTCAAATACTTGCTAGTTTTGATCATTGTCAGGAATTGCTAGTCATACAATGATCTATATTGTATTCTACTCCATTGTTGAATTGGAAACTGGTTTAAATTGTAACCCAATTGAAGCAATCCGATGAGTGAAACTATTTTGAGATTAGGGAATAACTTGTATATTAAAAGCTTCAAAAATTTCAATCAGATCCCATATCTAATGTCTGTACAACTTCATTCTTATATTCTTCACAGTCGCTTGCCCAAAGACCTAGCTCACAACTAACTCTAAATCACTAAATTCTTGCATTCTCTTTACACCCGTTCATTCTACAAGAATCAGACCATAAACCAAGGCTTCATATTCTGCATCATTGTTTAAGCATGGCAACTAAAAATGAAATGCCTTGAGGGTCTTTGACCTTGTTAGGGACACTAGTTAGACACCTACTCTAGAACTGGCCTTGCATTTGGTGCCATCAAAATATAATGTCCATAGATGGTTGTCACCTGAATCATCATATTCCTCTTGATCCTTTATCAATTTTGGGAAGACTTGATCATCATTGAAGATCACATAGGTTCCTATTCCCATCGCATGAAAGTTGTCAAATGGGTTGGATTCAATGAATTGGTTGAGGATGGCCTCTTCTTCTGGGGTTTGATCACTCATGTCTTCTTCTTCTTCCAACATCTCTACACAGTACCTTTCCCTTTGCGAGAAGGAGGTATGTGCTACTTCAAACCATAGGACTGTGTTTTCAGCTATGTGTTTTGGATGCAAAGATTCAAATAGGATTTTCATCTTCATCCCATGCTTGGTCAATATTATTAGGTGAAACCAATCGAGCACTAAATATCTACTAAGCTTTGCGATAAAATCTCTTGAAAGACACATTTCGAAGACTAGGGGAATGTTTATCACCACTATTTCTTATGTGACCATTTGGCTTGGACATTAGAAGAGGGTTAAAGATAGGGCTTTAACTAGGTTGACGGTCATAACCTTCTTCCTATCTAATTGCATGATTCCCTTCTCAAGGGGCTCAAACTCAATTTTTAAGGCGTCAGCCACTTGCTTTGGCATGACCGTTGTACTCGCTCCTGAATCAATCATGTTATTATAAAAAAGCTTATCTCCCATAATAACTGTCAAAAATAAAGGCATGTGCTTTGGCTTGCTTAACTCTTTCTCTTTTGCATTGAATGCATCATTTGTATAAGTTGTGGCTTTCGAAGATTGAGGGTCTAACGTGGGCTCTTTATCGTGATTGCACGATGGAGCTACATTTGTCTACGGTAGTTGTTCTTCCTTCTTTAATGCTTCCTGCAGCAACATATTTTGTTTAGGAATGGATATGATGTCCCACAAAGATATGTTAGCAAGCACCTTCTTCAATTTCTCCACCACATTGAGTGTTCTGACTAGTAGAACCTTGGGTTTAAATGGTGGTATCTCTCTCATCTTTGGGAGAAAATGATCCACCATAAATGGGATCGGTATCTTTTACATCTCCTTCTCTGGCCATAGAAGAGTTTGTGACTGTTGAATAGGTCGGCCAGTGGCCTATGGAGCCTTCTTTTCTTGTGGCTACTATTGACATAGCTGTCGACATGGTAGATCTTGTTGCATGTATTCTCCCGTGAGAATTCTTTCTGGTCTTGTTTTGTAGTCTTATTTTCCTTGTGTAGCACTAGTCGTCAGAGCCTCATTCGCGAATACTACATCTTCTTTCTCTAGATCCATGAATATAGTGCTTGTATCAGTGCAATATCTAGCTCTTGTTCTGTAGACATTCCTTGCATTTTCACTCTAAAGTGAGCATTTTTTAGTTTAGGGGACTAATATTCTTCTGTATTAGGGAGCACACCCTTATTTCTTTGTTCTGCTATATTCTACTATAGATTTCCCCTTGGAAAATTTTGGGGCATGTGACTATCACTGCACATGAAGCACCACATGTTTTCATCTTCCACTAGGTTGATCTAGCTTGGGATTAATTCTTTACTTTAACTGTCCTTGAATTTTTGTAGCGACATAGTGACCAAAACTATTTGGTTTTTGGATGCTATTTGTTGACCTCCTCCCTTTGAGGATCCTTGGTACATGTTTTGTTGATAGGATGGCCTTCCTCCCTGATAGGTATGAGTGGCCTACTTTAGAGGTGCAACTTGTTGTCGATTGATGAGGACCAACTCGTTAGAAAAAGACCACATGAGACTCTTCATATCATTGATGTCCACTACTATAGAGGAAGAGCTTGGCGTGCTTGTTTGTGTGGTAGGGTACACATACATGGATTGCAGTGTAGCCAATGTTGCCACTTGTGGAGCGAAAGTTCTTAGAGTAACTTCTTCTTGAGGACCACCAGAGATTTATGTGAATGTGAGCATTAGAGGTCATGGTGGAAGCTTCCTAGAATCGATCAAACTATTCTCCACATGCACAACCAAATTGTATGCATCGGGTAAGATATCCCCTCCCATAGAGGTTTTCACAACCTCGATGTCTGAATTAAAATCCTTCAAGTAGAACATGAATTCCGTCACTACTAGAGGTCAGATAGTTATAGGGATTCTTTGCTAGGTTTTATGAAACTTGTTGTTGAAGTCACTCATGGCCTCTTGTGGAGCTCTTTTGATAGTTATTAATTGATGTAGTAATGAAGCGTGATCTCCCTTCTCTAAGAAGTGTTAGAACAACCTTTCTATGAGATAATCCTAAGAGCAGATAGAACTGAAAGCCAAAGATCAATACCAATCTTAAGCTTTTCCTTTGAATGAAATTTTCAATAGCTAAAGAGCGATATTTTCCTCTAGTATGTTATGTACTCTGCATACCTCTGCTATATCTTGGAGGTGTTCAGAGGGGATTTTGAAGTCTTCTCCAAAAAAAATTGGAATAGCCTTAAGGGTGTTAGTAGGTATGGTAGGCCATACATCTGGGGGCATGGGCGGTCGTAGCAGACTACCACTATCCCAGGTTACAAAATTTCTAAGAGCAGTGGGAGCTACATGAGCCATGGAGAACAGATTCCTATGAATCAGGTACATTGGTATTCTGATTTGGAAATTTTGACCTCTAGGTGGAGTAGATAAGGTTCTAGATCTTGGGATTTCACTTCTCACCCTATTACTTCTTATAGGTGATACAGAACCTATAATTCTTCTCCTCCTAAATACCAAGGTAGGTAACTGGGAGTAATGGAAATGGCCCCTTTAGGATGCTCTTGTTTGGATTTTGGGCATGAAATTTCTAGCACTTTACTTCACCTGATTTTATAAATATTTATGACTTCTAATCAAGCAAGGTTTTTCAGTCCCACTGGGTGTTCTAGAAAAATAACTATTGATCATCAAAGCTTGCGCCTCTTCGACACCCTTATGGGAAATTTAGCGAGTGGGGGACCAATCTATGCCTCACTAAATACCTCTAGTATTTTTTATAGAAAGTTGACTCTTCTTTGAGTTTAGAGAAAAGGTAGAAGGAAATGTAAATATAAAACATGAAAATGGTGATGCACTAAAGATTTTACAACATTTCAAACTCAATTCTTCTCCTATGAATGATATAATAGACACAAAATGCCACAACCCTTCATTGTTGGGAAGAGAACAAGCAACAAAGGCTAAATACAAGCATAGTGTAGTCTTTCAAATCCCCTTGCAGGAAGTGCTTATTAAGGTCCAATCAAGCATAAAAGTTCCAAAAGTTAACAGAAACACATTCAAAAATTGCAGAAAACCCTTCCTCTTTTTACAACATAATATGGAGAAATAACAACTCTTAAAGAAAGTGGAGAAGTTCAACAAACATAGTCCAATTTTGGCAAGTTATCATCATATCATAGAATCCTACAACATGGAAATCAACTACTCAAACTATCAAATTAAACTTAACACAATATCTTTATTTTGAATGAAATATAGAGAAAGAACTTGACAAAGGCAATAATATGCACAGTTTCAAAGATTTCTTCCAAACATATCATATTTAAGTATCAAATGAACTTAAAAACAAAGGTCGGGTGTCAATCCAATAATAGTTTGAGTTAGAAAAATATAACATGCTAGAGAAAACTAGTGTTCTACCAACTTTAAAATTTTGAAAAAATGTCTTTATAACTAAGGAAAACTAAAAGAAATTTTGGGGATTTTTTTTTTATTTCTATTGTTTCCTCTTATTTATAGCTGAAAAAGAGAGAAACACTGCCAACATTCTAGAAGAAAATGCGATCCAGTCATAGATCTTTGATTAGTTCACGACAATCCTTACTCATTAATTCCCAATTGCCTCATTAATGACCCTTAGATATTCAACAAATATTGTAATCTAGAAACAATCAGATCCTAGAAAATAGCCTAGGAAAATCTAATTGACCAATCACATAGATTGATGGTGCTGACTCTAAGGTTCCAACCTAAAGATAAGAAAGATCCAACATATTATGAAAAACTCCATAAACAAATCGCTCCTTAAAAGTGCAACCTGCCCAAAGCGAAGAGATGACATGTCAAGCGGGTGAGGAATCTCAGATTTATGAAAATAGCCTTAGAGAAAATCCTCGCCAAGCTGACACGTGCCCTAGTTTTCTCCCAAAAGGAAGATGATAAACAAAAGTCATGCAGCCACCATGTGGCAAATTATGCACCTTTCAGAGCAAATTTTTCTTTAAGCGTGGATTCATCCTGAAGCCAAAAAATATATAAAAGATGAAAACCAAAAGATTATTAAGGGAAAAACTTCTCTACACAACCTTATTTGCAAAACCTTTAGCAAGTGTTGTGTCTCATGAACCATTCATTATAAATCTCCCTTATCTCATCAATTGATAAGTAGGAGGCATTTTGCATAGCGCGTCAAATTATGATATTGCTATGTGAACTCAATCATGTAGTTTTTCAAGTCAAACTCATTGAGCCTTGTTTATAAGTGCTAAGTGGACCATTCATTATCATGAGATGAGTTCTTGATCATTTTCTTTTTGATACAATATTTTTCTTACACTTACGATTCTCTTGCATCAAAAATCCTAGTTAATTGAATGCAAACTCTCTTTTCTTAATATAATTTTATCCTTTTTGTTCATTTTTTAAATTTATTATTATATAATTAAATAAAAACTATAATAATTAGAGCAAATTGTAATAATATTTTTATAATATTTTTCATATAAAAAAACTAACCTCAAATTTTAGTTTAAAATTATAATCTTCAATATCTTAATCTCCACTAAAATTACTTTCTTTATCAAACAATCTTTAAGTTATTTGAACGTGTTGATTATACACTATATTAGTAAGGATATTATTATTTTAAATTAATATATGTTAATTTTAAGAAGAAAAACTATATTTTATCATAACTATTATGTAAAGTTTTGTCTCATGAAAAAGACACATCTCTCCAAGCATGAGACCTATTTAAAGATCTTTTGATCTATGAATTTGAAATGTAGAAGATATAATATCAATTTATGCTCTAAATTTTTTTACATGGTATCAAAGCATTGAAAATGTTGTGCCTATGCATTTGAATGTAGTCAATGTTTATCACTCATGTAGAATGGTTTTGTTATTTCATTTTATTGTTGCATTGAGGTTGGTTGTATAAAGGCATTGAAGTTTGTATAGGCTGTCTTTTTTAAAATCCAAACATGTAGAAAGGAAGGCGTGTGAAGAATTTTAAAAATGTTGAAGGATGAATTAGAGGTGATCAAATACTAATTTCAATGGCCCTAAAGAATAAAAAGGCATTGGAAAAGTGATTATTCTTTTGGGTTTGTTTGATCACTGCGCTTGGAGGAGTTTGTCTAGTTTATAGAGGCTATATAACTATTTATTTTGAAGACTTAAACCTTTGTTCCAATCATTTGTACTATTCATTCTTGTGACTTGTGCAAATTTGGGACTATTTTAACTATTTATAATTGTGAATAACATATTATGAAGGCTACAACTACTTAAACATTTTTTGATCCACTAATTGCTTTAAGAATGTGATTTTAGGCATGTCATACCATTTTGGGAATATTGACATAGAACCCAATTTGGGTTATTTAAAGCTTTCATTTATTTGGGTTGTTATCAACTATTGTACAACAAAGATAAGTGATTATTCCATCATTATTCATCAACCAAAGGATTCCTCTTCTTATTTCAGGTAAATATTTATGATTTTTTAGTCTTACACTAATTTTTTGATGAAATTCATTGAAAGATAAATAATTATTTTGAAGAAAAAAAAGATATTGATGTTAGTAATTTCTCTCTACAATACTACACATTTATTTCAGTGCAAAACCTTGCAACTTTCCTAATGTTGGGTATGTGTAGGATCATCATGGAAAAAATAGGCCCGTAAGTGGTGAAAAATTCAGAAAAAACATAGTTAGGCAACTTGACATAAAAATTTGAATAAGTTATCTTTATTATTTCAAAATATGTAAGAATAGAATATGTAGCAAATTGAATGTAGTTTCTAAACTACTAGGTTTAAAAAAAAAAATCTATTTGATGAAAATTTGAAATTTCAATGTAGTAGTACTTCAATTTCAAGGAAAAAAATAAGAAGTAGGTGTCTGTCTAACCACCTTAACCACAATAAAATGATAATATTTTTTTATAAGATTTTAGATATAAGTAGAGGAATCATGTCTTGATGTGATGCATATTTTTTGTAATTTTTTTCCAAGTAAATAATTAATTATGAATTTTTTATTACAAATTTTAAAAAATATAAAAACTTGTATGTCTGACCACCTTAACTTGGTCAAAACTTCATGATTTTTTTAATCCTATAGTACATGAAGCATAGAATGTGACGCATGTTTCAGATTCAAAAAATGTGATACCGTTTGAAAGCTATAGATTTTTTTCAATCAGCCTATCAATCAGGAATTTAGTCATAATTCAAATAGAAAATGAATAATAATTATTTATTAAATTCAAAGTAAAGCATAATTTATATTGGTGGAAAACTGAGAATCTCCATTAAAAACCCTTTTCGTTTCATCAATTTTGGGTAAAAAAAGTCATCAGCCACATACCCTACACATACCCATCATATCACCACTTTTTGGCCCATCATGATCCTACACATACCCTATTATATTACCTTTGAAAATAGTATATTATATAGGTATGCAAAAAAGGGAAAGTTGTTCTGATTGCAAGGGTGATGGTGTTATTTTGTACTATTTGAAAAGATTTATTGTGAGTATTTTATATTTTGAAGAAGTTGAATTTTGAAAGAAAGCTACCAATTTTAGAAGAAAACTATATATCGTATGTATAGGGAAAAATTAGGGTCAACCAAAATGAGTTGTGTCAAGTGGTTTTGCTTATTATTGCCCTAGCCTTCCATTTTTCAGCTTCCTTTTTAAAATTGCGGAAGTTTTCGGGATAATGTAAGGCTGGTAAAGAAGATGGGCAATGCGCCACAAGGTGGTTGCACAACTTTCCCTTAACATTTTTTCTTTTCAAAAGAGCACCCAAGACACATGTCGGGATGGCAAAAATTCGCTGCAAAAACATTCTTTAGAAAGCATAATTTTTTGATCGCATGACGTGTCATCTCTCTATCAAAGGAAGACTATGTCTTTCAAAGTAATATATTTTAAAGACTGACGAAGCTTATTGGATTCTCTTACTTGTTTCTTAGGATGGAAGCTTTGAGTTAATGCTTCAAGATGATGTGATTAGTCAGTAGGATTCTTTTTTTGAACTATTTTTTTTAAGACTTGATCAAGTATGGGCTTCTCTCTTTAAAATATCTAAAATACATTAATGTTATAGTTGAAGAGTTAATGCAAAGATCTTTTGTGGCCTAGCCAAGGGTTTACAAATTAGATTGCAAGCTATCAAGTATCAACATCTGGTAGTAATTACTTTTGAGCTAAGGCAACATTTCTTTCTTTAGTGGCTATATAAGGAGGGCAATGACACAAAAAGATAGAATACTTTTTCAAGAGGAACTATTTTCTTTATCAAAAGAAGTGTTTCTTTTTAGTTTTCTTAAAAAATTTAAGAACTGTATTCAGAAGCAAGTTATAGAACTACTTTATTATGGCATATTATATCTATTAAGGTTTAAACTATTGTTAGATTGGCATCCCACCTCCTTTTCAAAGTTTAGTTTTAATTAAAGCATGAACTATTGAGGAGAATTTATTGATACTCTGCATATATGGCCTTTTTCAAGCTTTCTTTCTTTATATTGTCATTTTGAATGAAACACTATGTCTTGCAAGCTATATTCTAGTAGTTTAAATAGTAGATTTCTATGCTTTATGCTTGTATGATTGAATTGTAGCTTAGGAGAATTTGAATATGTCATTGTACTTTTCTATTTTCCTTAAAGTTTTTATTTTGTTATGCTATGCTGTATTAGGAGACAAAGTTCTTAAATTTTTTGGAATACTATTCTTTTACTCTAAGGAATCTTTATGTTTGATCGGACTTCAATGAACACTACCTGTGGAAAGATCTGAAAGTCTGCACTGTGTTTGAATTTAGCCTTTTTTTTCATTCTCTTTCCAACAATGAGGGGTTGTGGAATTCTATCCTTTATATCAATCATAGGAATAACTTGGGTTTGAAATGTTGTAAAAGCTTTGACACATCGCCTTTTATGTTTTATATTTACATTTATTTTCTCCCTTATCTCAAAATCGCAAAAGAAGAGTTGACTTTCTATAAAAAAAACCTGGAGGTATTCAGTAAGATGCAATTTGTCCCACAGTCATTGAATTTCCCATAAGAATGTTAGAGAAGTGCAAAATTTGATGATCAACAATTCTTTTTCTAGCATGCCTAGTGGGATAGAAGTTTTTCCAAATTCCTGATTAGAAGTCAGAAATATTTCTTAAATTAGGCTAAGGAAGGAAACTGGAAGTTTCATGCCCAGAGTCCAAATGAGAGCATCCTCGAGAGGTCACTTCTAGGTCACTTCCAGTACTCTCAATTACCTACCTCAAATCGAAGAAGGAGAAGAACTACATGTTTTGTATCTCCTTAAAGGAGCAATAGAGTGAGAAGTCAGATCTCAATATCTAGAGCCTTATCTACTCCACCTAGAGATTTAAATTTTTAGATAAGATTACCGGTATATCTGATTCATAAGAATCATTTCTCCATGGCTCACGTACCCCCTCCTACTCCTAGAAATTCATAACACAGGATAGTGGTAGCCCATTACAACCACTAACACCCCCAGATGTATGTCTTGCCATACCTGCTAATGCCCTCAAGGCTATCCCAAAGTTTTCCAAAGAAGATTTTAAAACACCTTCAAGATATAGTGGAGGTATGTAGGGTTCATAATATAGTGGATGAAAATGCCGCTCTAAGGCTATTAGCCACATATTTTAAAGGAAAGGCCCAAAGATTGGTATCAATATTTGGCCCTGGGTTCTATCATCTCCTGGGACCAGCTTAGAGGGCGCTTGTTCAAACATTTTTTGAAAAGGGGAGACCGCTCCTCACTATTACATCAACTAATTACCATTAAAAGGGTCCCGAGAGAAGCCATGAGCAACTTCAACACCAGGTTCGATAAAACTTGGCGGAGGATTCCCTTGACTACTCGCCCCTAGTTGTGATGGCATTCATGTTCTATCTAAAGGCTATCATTCTAGACATCGCAGTTATGATAACTTCCATTGGGGGATATCTTGCCCGATGCTTATGAGTTGGTGGTGTGAGTGGAAAATAGTCTAATTGATGCTAGGAAGCTCCCACCTCGACTTCACATCCCTATGTTTGTGGAACCCTCTAGAACATCACAAGAAGAAGTCTATTCAAGTACGTTTGCTATACAAAGTAGTGCATTGGATACACCCTAGTCTATATATATGTATCCTTCTATACAAGGAAAAATATTAGGTTCAAGTTCAGTCATGACCAACATTAACAACATGAAGAATCTCATGCAGAATCTTGTCAATGAATTGGTCATTCTCAAACAGTAGCAAGAAATTCCTTTGAAGGTGAACGCCCAGAACTATAGCAAAAGAAAGCTCCCCTACCAACATAACTCATACCAAGGTTTTCCCCAAGGAGGAAGCCAATAGACGACATCTGTGAACCATATAGTCTTGGTCACCATGCCACTTCAAATGGTAAAAGGAAGTCAAAGTAGAGAATTGATCCAAGACCAGAATAATTTGGCAAAAGAGGGTGATGAGTGGTGCCTCCTATAGAAGTTTCCAGATCCAACTTCAGAGCCCAAGAACACCTGCATTCAAGAGATACCTATCACATGGAAGAGAATGGAGAAAAAAGCAAGAGAGGGTTTTAAGCTCTGTAATATTAGAGATCTATTATCAGAACAATTGAATAGAATACAAGAGATCAATCCTTATAAAAGGAGATCAATACTGAAAGGAAAACCTAACCCTAAGGTGAGTGCATTTAATAATTAATATTAATTATTAAATGACTTATATGTGCATAAAGTGAAATCTTAAGAGGAGAGTAAAGTTAATTAATTACTTTACTCTAACACCCCCCCTTAAGATGAGCTACAATGCAGCTACAAACAATGAAAAAGAAAGAAAAGGAACTACAAAGCAATAGAGGGTCCTGGCAACATGGCCTGATCAGGTACCCGAATATAACAAAATCTCTATAAAGTGGAGAAATAGAGAAAACCTCATGGGAAAAACTCTACTCCAAAAGAGAGAAAAGAAAGGAATGAAATGCACTAATGAAAGAAGGATAGGAGGTGGATTACATGATACCCCCCATAGACAACTTCTATCATATAAGTACATATACAATGGTCTCCATAGGAGAGACAGAAAGAGAGAAGAAGGCCCCCCCACAATGAAGAAACTCATGTCACAATGGTAGATGCCTAATGTAGAATCCAAAAGGAGATCCTAAAGTGGCAAATGATATTCCTCCCCTTGGGAAGAAACGGATCCAAAGGATGATGTCAAAGAAACCCTGTGAAGAGTGATGGACCAATCTATCTCAAGATGTGTGCCATGATAGGATGCTGAAGAATCTCCCTGTCTGAACTAAAACAAATGATGTCAAATCCAAACGGATGTGGAGAATCCTGAAATGCAACCTATGAATGCACTGATAATGGTGGGCGTACAGTGATAATCTGACTGTCAAGGTAGAGGAGATGAATGTCCTCAAAATAATCCTCTAAATCTGCAATATAGGACTCAACAAACAAGAAAGATATGTCTGCAAGATAAGAGTCCAAAGTAGCTATGTCTGGAAGGTGAATGATGCCCTGCTGCACTAAATCAGGAACAATAGGAGATGCTGATGAAGTCTCAGTCTGAAGAGTAGGAACTGTGAGACAAGCCTCTGATCCATTAGAATATGTAAGGGTGTCTAAATACTCAAGTTCCTTTAAAGTATCATGATCAAAGGGTGCATTCTCTCTCCAAGCAATGGGTAAGAGACAATCTAAAGCAGGATCCTTTGGGAATGGAGATAGATTGGGGTCTGCATAGATCTCCCAAAGATGTGTCCAAAGTGGGTAGGGACAATCAATGTTCGATATAGCCCACATAGTGTCATCATCAACACTAGACCGTATAAGTCCTACTATGTGATCTCTAATGATATCCCAAGCTAGTTTTCCCTTTGAAGTGGTTGGTTCAGGTATGAGATCATACAAATAAGGAAAAATATTAAGCCACCTACAATGTGTAAGTATGCCCTTTGCCCATGACTCATAATTACCCCGTTCCAGAATTACAACTGAAGGGTGAGTAGAAAAACCTATGATAACTCTTCAAATTAAAACATCTAAGAAAACTGACCTCAATACTGATAAATCATATCAAATAAATCCATCCCACGCAAACAAATCATTTCCAGGTGCCAAAAAGTCCAAGTAATTGACAGATGTGTGAAAACACAAAAAACTGAATAAAATGTACCTGGGGAAGATTCTGGAAAAATAAACTACAAATCTGGAAAGAGCACAGAAACACCTTTCTGACGCCTATTCGTTTCCACAAAACAGAGTTCGGACGCAAAAGACACGCCCCCGGGAGTGAAAAACACAAGTTCTGACTTTGACTGGAAAAAAAGACTACAAAACGGAAAAATCAGAAAAAATAACTAGCATGACTAGAATGCTGCCGGAACCAGCTTTCCAATGCCTATTTTCATTCAAAAATCCAAGTTAAAATGCCTATTTTACACCCAATTTAGTGCAAGTTGCTCAAAAAGGTTTTAAAAAAAATTTGCACAACCCTCAAGGGCGAAGATCTTCGGCCCCTGGTCAGATGGACGACTAGGGGGCTAGCGGTTAGGTGCTGGGTGTGCGGCCCCTAGTTCTGCATGTGACCTTGCTACTTGCAGGGTAAGCCCTCAGGGGCTGTCAGCAGGGTGCTGGCGGTTAACCGCAGGCAGTTACTGTTGGTGGTGACCGTTGGCGGCCGCCAACGATGGTAGCCGGGCGGTGGCTCCGCTGGCTAGAGCGGCTGGCGGGTGGCCACCTGGTGGCCGCTTGGTGGGCGGTGGGCGGTGGCCCAAATTTTCAAAAAAAACTTTGTTTTTTTTATTTTTTTGAAAATTTTGGACCTCGATCTACGTGCCATGGGGTCGTACGGCCTTGGGGCAAAAAAAATTTGCTTCCCAGATCAACTGTGGCCGAATCGGTCATGCTTTATATGAAAATAGGGGTTTTTGGGTGCTGCGGACTTAATGGCGAGGTCCGTTTTGGCTCAAAATGCCCAGAAAATTAGGAAAACCCCATATCCACAAAAAAAAACTGAAACACTGTGAAAGCCTGATCAAACCCTCGTAGCTCCAAAATCTTCAAAACAAGAATAGGCTGCAGTAGGTCTACTCTGATACCATGTAGAAGTTGTCAGATCCAACTTCAGAGCCTAAGAACACCTGCATGCAAGAGATACCTATCACATGGAAGAGAATGGAGAAAAAAGCAA
>VDFB02029644.1:0-13338 GCA_007258455.2 Sequoia sempervirens | reverse complement strand
AATCCTAGGGTAGTCATCTAAAGCATAAAATAAAGCAATCCTAGGATAGACACTTCATTTCTCAATTTAGGCTTAAAATGAATTTTCTGTTTATGTGAAGCAACATCTTCACTTAGTTTAGAAAATTTTCATTTGGTGCTTAACAATTGAACCTTTGTTTGCTTTGTTCTCGGTGATAGGCTTATGCTCTCCCCTTAACTGGGTGATCAAAATGCCAAACTCACTTATTTCTTTTTATGCATTTTTAAGCTTTGTTAAAACCTTGTAGAGAGCCTGCTCTTGTGGGAAAAAGTACTCACCCAAGAGGAACGACTCAAGTGGGTTCAAGCCAAAGCCAGGCTATTCCACCCTACTCTAAAATTTAAAGCAAAATTGGGGAAACCCTCTTTTGACGGTAGTGTGCATTGATAACCATCCCCAAAGCCTTTGTTCTAAAGGTAGGGAGGTCTCTCGAGGGAGTCTATCATTTGTCACACCGAACGGAAACCCTTACTACGAACCTAGTGTAGTAACTAACCGAGTCAGTTTCCAAACATTGTTTCAATCACAGTGCAGGGGAGGGAAGAATCTACCCCCAAGATACTCACCATATAACTGCCAAGGATTGTTTGCTCAGGGGATCCGGTATCCACTTCCGTCACTCTGAGTACGCACCTGGAAAAGACAAAAACACGGGCGCCCTTTCAGGGGTGACACGGCTGTGTGAGTCGACGCAGTTTTAAGATGTGGGTTGTTGATTGCTATGATGACCTACTTGAGAACTAAGAGTGAGTCTGTTTGAAGTACTTGTCATGTGTAAAACCTGTTAAAACAATTTTTGAAAAACATTTTGGTTACACACTTGATGTTTAGCATAGGACTTTAAAAAACAACTGTTTTTAACTTGTTTGATGTGTTTTCACTACATTAATTTAGATAAAGATCATCCAAAACACTCATTATCATATTGATCAATCTCATGTTACGAGATTGGAAATCTACAAAGTTTGTAAAGAAATCCGTTTCCAAAAGGATTAAAAAGCCAAAGAAACCTCTCAACCACAAAAAATTATTGAAGAAACAAAAATTCTTATATCAAAGTCAAAAAGTTTTACTTAAATATAGAACTTTTCTTCATAGGTATCATGATTGTGTTAGAGGACTTTCAGATGATTATGCCATAGAGCCCTTGTATTCACAAGCTTATTTTCAAAGAAGAGCCCTTTCTCAAAGGCATAACCATAGTCAACGCATCCGTTTCAGTTATATTCCCCAACCAGCAATCAAATATTCTACTCGTCCAAATCAAATCTTACAATAGAGAACTTAGAATACATTAGGCATCTATCATAAAATCTATCCTTTTACAAAGTCATGATCAAAATTTCATAAAGTGCAAAACCATCCTTTTCTAGATCTTTTGCTTATATTCCCGCTAACAGGATTTTCATCCTTTCACTTAGGGAATAACACAAGCTACAAGATTAGAAATTTTGTGTAAAGTCCTAGAATCTTCATTCTATCTTGACTTTCATATTTATCACATACATTGCACTATTTCATTCTTTTGATCAAAAGTGAGTAAAATTTGGATACAAATCTATGCCTGTCTTCACGAGATCTCAAAAACAAATGGAAAAAGACGAGGGAGAAACCACAACTAGTAAAATGGGTGACCGAAATGAAAAAGAAGAGGAAACATTTAATCTTGATGATTTAACAGAAGAAAAGCTTCAAGAAGCAGAACAAGATCCCCAATTCCATACTCTTATGGAAAGAATTCTAGAACGTAACAAAGAAAAATATTTTCTTTCATTAGCTAATCAAGGAGCTAAGTTGCCTCACACCTTTGACATAGAAGGGATTAAACAAAATCCTGAAACTCCTCCTAATGACTTTAGTGCTCTTAACCAACAGATAAAAGAATTACAAGGGAAAATAAAGGAAATACAAGGAGGTACAACAAAGAAATATGTTTTGGAAGACATATCTCCTTATCCATTTGATAGGAGTCTTCAAATGATCCCATTTCTGAAACATTGTGAAATTCCTAAGTATGATAGGTATAATGGAAAAACTGATCCCATTGACCATGTTAGGGATTTCCGAAACATGAGTCTTGAATTCGCCTATGACGCTACTTAATGCTATTATTTCCACGAAGTCTAGGTGTACAATCCATGGAGTGGCTTTCAAAAATCACTCCACCTATCAAAACTTTTGAGGAGTTGATAAATCAGTTTATATCACAATACTCCTACAACATTCAACACCAAATAACAATGCTTGATCTTTGTAAAGTGAAACAAAAAGTAGGAGAACCCTTCACTACGTTCTTGCAAAGGTGGAGAAGGTTATTTGCACGATATTCTCATCCTATTCCTGAAAAGGAAAAGATGGATATCTTTATTAATAGCCTTGATCCAGAATTAAGCTATAGGCTTAACCTTCATTGTCCTCATAACTTTGAAAAACTGATTGAAAACGCAATCACCATTGAAGGGGCCTTGGTTAAAAGGGGAGTGATAAAACTTGATAATCCAAGTACATTAAATCAAAACAACAACGATAAAACAAGGTTTTGGAATAGAAACAAAAATGTTGTTAATGATGGTATAGTGGATGCAAATAATTTACGAACAAGACCATATGTTTTCAATCTATCAAGTGCTCCACGAAACAATCCACAAGGAAATACAATTCAACAAGGAAACAACAATCAACAAGGACAAATTTCCAAGCAAGAGAACATGACCAATCAAAATACCAATCAAAATCATGGTAATTTCAATAATAATCTTGGCAATACACAAACATCAAATCCATCTAGACCGTCGTTCTTTTCAAATCAACAGACTTTTACTGCTTTGGGTCAAACTCTTGAGTCTGCTCTCAAGGAGCTTCTTGATAATAAGGTTATCACCTTACCACCACAAAGAGATTATGAGCCATGAGTTAAACCATCATCATGGAATGACTCGTATTATTGCAATTATCATCGATGTAAAGGTCATAGAACAAACAATTGTCAAGCTTTGAAAAATCTAGTACAAGATTTAATTGACAATGGTACCATTACAATTGAGGGACATCATACCAATGATGATCATCAAGCATTCAAAGATCCTTTGCCAAACTACCAAAAGGGGGAAACATCGGATACCAAAGCCAAAAGCATACATAATGTTGAAGACAATATAATCCGCCATATTTCACGCAGATGATAATCGGATTAATGTTATCAAAATTAAAGGAAAACAAGAATATCAACAGGTTAATGTAACAACAAGAGGTCAAGCAAAGGTTGTTTTAAAAGGAAGTTCATCTAAAACAACTATTTCTTCTCCAACTCAGTATAATCTGGTTGATCAATTGAGAAAAACATCAGCTCAAATTTCTATTCTTGAACTTCTTAAAATATCCCCCATACACAAAAATATTTTAGAAGAAGCGCTTGTGAACACAACTGTTGATACTGATCTAGATGCAAACAAATTTCAAGCCATGGTGGGACATTTGTCTTCCCCCACTTGTCTTTCATTTTCTGACAAAGATGATGCTTCTATGACACATCCACATAATTCCTCGCTCTATCTTGAAGTCATGATCCATAAACATCGAATTAGACGTGTCTTAATAGATGGAGGAGCCGGTTTGAATATTTGTACCTTAAAATTAATAAATGCCTTAGGAATTTCAGAAAATGAAATTGATCCAAGAAGGAAGATAACCATCAAGGCATATGATGATGAAGAAAGAGCTTCTAAAGGATTAATATTACTACCTATCAGAGTGGGACCTGTTGTGAAGAATACCTTTTGTCAGGTTCTAGATCGGGATCTGTCTTATAATATACTTTTGGGTCGTCCGTGGATCCATGATATGCAAGCAGTACCATCAACATATCATCAATGTATCAAGTTTCCATATGATGGACAAGAAATAACTATACAAGCTGATTACAATAGTACCCAAACTTGTTCAAATCTTAGAGTAACTCAAGATGTCTTTGTGCCACACAATAGAGAAGCTCTTGTTATTTCTTCTTCCAATCTACAAGTCCAATTGCAAGAATTGACAAAGAATCTTGATACTAAGCTGAAGTTTAAAGACAAAGGGGTAGGTGAATATTCACTATCTCTTTCTACTTTACCTCCTTCTCCAAGATCACATGGTTTACCAACTTTATCAAATCAAAAGATTGTAACCGCTTCCACATCTCAAACTTCAGTGCCAATCACAAAGTTTGATGGAAAATTCATTAGAGCTAATACCACTGAAGAAGAAGCTGAAGATAGGGACATCCTAAATTGGCTATACAAAGATGAAGATGAATCTCTCTTACACATTAAGTTGCCTAAAGAACAATATGGTAAGGGGTACGCTATCATGCAAAAGATGGGTTATGAAGGGAATGGTCCTATAGGGAAACGAAGAGAAGGAATTGTGGAACCAATTCAGCCTATTTCAAAGCATTCAAGTGATAAAACAGGACTTGGATATGGTAAAGATAAAGAAGAACCTACTTCACAACAGACATCATTAATTCATGAAGGAGGATCCGTATCAGATAAATCTCATGAATCAGTTTTCCAATTGCAAAATAGTTCAGATACTGATTCTAATGAATATGAATGGGACACCATTTATAATGATGAATTTTGGAGGGATAAACAAGTTGATACTATACACAAATATGCACCTGTTCTTATATAGGGAGAAGGCTCAAGGTCTCCACTCGATTATGTTTTACAAAGCAATCATGACTCAAGTGAAGAAGAATCAGATTCTAACGAGATTGATAATCAACAGGAAAATACCATCATAGACCTTGTCTACCATGAGGATGATAACCATATCATGACTTTGACAATTCAAGACCTTACCCAACCTAATGATCCTATGCCCTTAGTTTATCCAGAACTTATAGATTGGGACATTGACGCACCTATCCATATTCCTACATTCAGTAATGATGAAGATGTTATAACTTTCCTTTGTTCCTCAAATGAAGAAAACAATTGTTTCATTCAAGAATCTTATACTCATGAGTTTGACAAGGAGAGTGTCAAGTTAATCTAATTGAAAACAAAAACACTCTAATGAAACATTAATCTAAAGAAAACTAAATAAATTCAAATAAGCAAGATTTCTTCAGAGCCGTTTCATTTTCCTCTATCTCCAGGAGTTTGAAGTTGCTGCTCTCAGATTTGATGTTAGCTCCTCCAAATGGCTGCTGTAGAATGAGAATGCCAATGAAAACTATTCTATATGCTGATGAATATGAGATTGCTGATATGGATATGGACAGGGGCTGTGATTATGCACAGGGGCTGTGAATGAAATGTATCATGATTCTATTGCTATTGCTATGATTCTATGCTATTTATGCTATGAAATTACTCTATGAATGCTAATGCTATGAGATTTTCCTATAGTTTACTTGCTTAAACTTCTATATGATTTGAGGCTCCCGGCAGCTGTATTTATAGATTTTTGCAGGCTTAATCCCGACTGGCAAGAATCTACGGCTGTGAGATTGTCTGGTAAGTTTGAATGGTGAGAGATGGAGAGGTTGAGAAGAAAATGGGGGAGGTTGAGAGGTTGGAGAGAAGGATGGATTCCTATCTTCAACCCACGGGAACAAGCCTGCACAGAAACAGAGAAATTTAATTTTCTGTTTCAACCGTTTGCTTCCCGGGAGTTGAAGATAAATCCCAAATTAAATAAATTAAAATAAATTTATTTAATTTATGAAAACTATGGAAGAATTAATTAAATATTTTGTAATATTTAATTATGATGTGACTTTAGAAGATTTAAAAGATTTAATTAAATATTTTTGACAATATTTAATTATGAATAGATTGTTGAATCGAATTAGAGGAATTTTGAAATGATTTTAAGAATGAATATCTAAATTGATTAGAGGAAATAATTAAATATTTTGGAATATTTAATTGTAAATGATATTTAGAAGAAAAATAATATTTTAATCTTTATTTGAATAAGATATTCAAACGAAGATTATTGATAATTAATATAAATAAATCGTAATGCTTATTTAATTAATTAAGAAATGAATACGAAAAGATGATTAAATAAACTTATTTATTTAATCGAAATGAAAGAATGAAGAAATATAAATAAATTCATTTAAATTTATTTATATGCATAGACTCTTCATTAAATATTAAAAATATTTCTAATTAATTAATGACAATATGATGCATTCATTTTAGGTGTATGGCCAGAATCAATAACTCTACTTTTGTGCAATAAATGTCAAGAGTAAAGGAATCTTTTTCTGAATGAAGATCATATATGTGTCCATCCAAAGAAAGCATCTCATGGGTAGATCGAGGAGTATGTGCTATGTGGATATGATCATCATTTGTGGCATCTTATATAGATAGTAGAGTGTCCATTAGATCATTGTAGTATCTTGGAGATACGAATTCTTGATCTTGATTAATTTTGGGATTCCTTTCAACATGCTTTGGATCAAGTTCTTGAAATGGGTCCATTTCAAAGGGTGGATTGCTTAGAAAGGGTTCTTGAATATCCTCATTAGACATGGGAAGTGGCTCAATATCCTCTTGATCTTTGGGTGGACTTGGATTAAATGTTGAGTTGAGGATTCGTTCAGTATCTATAACCATGAGGTCCAAGGATGTCAATATTTCTTGGAAAGGACCATTGCTAGACTTTGGTGATGGATGTTGATCATGCTTTGGAATAAATTCTTGAGATATGTCCTCTAACTCATAAGGTGATGTAGAGACATTTTCAATATGATCAGTGGTTGATGGATTGTAGATTATCTCAATGGGATCAAATAACTCTAACACTTCTTGAAATAGATCACTAAAAAGGGTATGTACAGGATCATGATGGGCCAAAAAGTGATATGATGGGTATGTGTAGGTTATGTGGGCTGAATTTTTTTTACCCAAAATTGATGAAACTAAAAGGATTTTTAAAGGAGATTCTTAGCTTTCCACCAATATAAATT
Organism: Sequoia sempervirens; assembly: GCA_007258455.2. Classification (NCBI taxonomy): domain Eukaryota; kingdom Viridiplantae; phylum Streptophyta; class Pinopsida; order Cupressales; family Cupressaceae; genus Sequoia; species Sequoia sempervirens. The sequence goes on along the minus strand of VDFB02029644.1, from coordinate 6,344 downwards.
ATGCTTTACTTTGAATTTAATAAATAATCATTATTTTTATTTGAATTATGACTAAAGTCCTAATTGATAGGTTGATTGAACAACATCTATATCTTTAAATAGTATCATATTTTTGAATCCAAAACATGCGCCACATTGTATGCTTCACATACTATAGGATTAGAAAAGAAAAAAATTCATGAAGTTTTGACTAGTTAAGGTGGTCAGACAGACAACTACTTTTTTTTCCCAAATTTAATACATGCATTGAAATTTCAAATTTTCACCAAATAGATTTTTTCTTTTTTAAATAAACCTGTAGTTGAGAAACTACATTCAATGTGCTATAGATTCTATTCTTACATATTTTTGAAATAATATAGATAACTTATTCAAAATTTTACATCAAGTAGCCTAACTCTGATTTTTCTAAATTTTTCGCCACTTAAGGGCCTGTTTTTTCCATGATGATCCTACACATACCCAAAAGTGGCTCTTGATGTATGGTGAGTTGGTCATCGAATGAGGTGGAAACATCTTCAATGTGCTCATTGATGGATAGGTCTTGAACATTGTTTTCAACAATTGTGGTGGAGAGATTTCCAATGCTATCACTAGTGGTTGAATCTTCATCATTGTCCCTAATGGTGATTATCTTTTCATCAATAAGTTCTTGGATGAGATTTTTGAGTCGAACACAATTTTATTTTGTGTGTCCCTTTATTCTATGAAAATCACAAAGGTGATTTTCATTATACCATGGTGGTTTCACATCTAGTTCTTGATAGTTCTCATAGATGGGTATTTTAATGAGATTTTCCTACACCAACTGTTGCATGACCGATTCGATTGGTTTCCCAAGTGGTGTGTATTTTATTTTGTTACCCTATGAGAGTTGTCCTTTAATTTGACCTTGTGATGATTGATTTTGGAGATGTGGTGATTTATCTTTGAGATGTGGTGATTGATCTTCAAGATGGGGTGATTGGGTTTTTTGTTGATGTTGTTGATCTTGATATCCAACCTCTTGACATTGGAGATATTGTTGTTGATGTGTTTGTGGACACAACTCAATACTTTGATGACATGGTTTAACCAATGGAAGAGTGTATTGATCTTGGATTGAAGATGTCTCTTGGCTCAATGACTCAACTATTTTGGTAAGTGCAACAATTTGATCTTGCAAAATTTGATCTTGATTTTGATCTTGACACCCTTGATATAGTTGATCTAGTTTTTGTTCAAGAAGATTTGGAATGCCTACTTGTGGTGTTTGTATGGGATCATGGACAAATTGAATTTGGACAATGTTCTATTTTGGGATGATGTCTAGATTTGGAATTATAGGTTGAAATTGAACATTGTTGTGGTTGGGAATCCCATTGCCTTGATTTAGGTAACTTTTATTTCGCATGGTGTTACCTTGACTTGGATCAATACATGGAGTCATTATCATCTTGTTTGGATTTTGAACAACATTTGTATGATTCACAAACATATCTATCCCAAAGTTTTCCAAGTGTGGATTCAAAATGTTCGTGTTTGGAAAACTTGTACTTGGTATATTCACATTTGGCACGTATGGATTTGGTGGGATAATGTTGTTCATTTGAAGACTCATGCATTGATTGTTTGATTGATATATTTGTAGGTTTCGACTTGGATTCAAATCTACCATCGGGAAAGGTGTTCCAAAATTTATATTAGGCATACTCACATTTGTTGTACCATTGAGGTTTGTAGGAGATAATGATCCCATGTATGGATTGTATAAATGTTAGTTTTGATAATAAATCAGCATTGTAAGGTTTTGATAGTTTGATTGGTTTAGACCGCTCATGATGTATGAATCAAGTTTATATTCCATGTTATTATTGTGTTTTGACCTTGTTGAACTCTAAGGAATTTAGGACCAATGATGAGATGAAGGATGAAAAGGGTGAATGATATGTGTGTTTGAAATTTTAGGAACTTCGGATCAATGTTAGACTTAGGGTTTGATTTTGATAATTGGTTTGATTTGGATAATGAACTTGTAAACCCTGAGATTTTGGACGTGACCTTTGGATAAATTTGTTCAAAGAGATGATATTTTAACTAAGTGTGTGAGGAAGGATTCATCCAAACACACCTAACTAAACAGATGACTTTGATTTGGTTTAAGGATATACCCAAGTCTAGAATTTTGATGTTTCCAAAGCTCTAAAGTTGTTTGGTGGGATGGGTTTGATAAATGCTTGGTATGGATGAAGTGTTTGATTTGATCCTAAATGTACCTAGTAAGGACTTGTTTACTAGACCAAGATATTGAAGAACATGCTTTTCTCTAAGAGTAGTTTGAACCAAAAGACCAATGTCTGCTTGAAACCCATATGACCAAAAAATGACAAGAACATGTGTGGGGTCCAATTGTTTCTTAACTTTGCTTAATGGGTTCTTTTTACCACAAACACACTCTTGATTAGCTTTTGAAACTAGATGCCCAATGTCCTAATTTTCTTTTATCCCACAAAGTGTATTATGTGGAAATCAAGGAAATCAAGGAAAAGGTTACCTAATGTTGAATTTAGTAGGAGAAAATTGAGATGAAATCCAAATGCTTAGAAGCCTCTAAGGATACGAATCCCAAGGGAAAGCAATAGCGTGTGAATTTGTTCAAAGGTATTTGCTTCTCCTAAAGGGTTTGAGATTTGGCACTCATGTTAAGTGTTGGTTTTTCAATGTTTTTGATCAAGCAATGTGTTTTGTAACCAAGAACAAGCACAATCCTTTGGATATGAAATATTGTACTTGTTGACTCCCCACTTGGACAAGTCCAGCTACACTTATTTTTAGTGAATGGTTAGATGTTTAACCCCACTAGCTACCCTCCATGACCCTCACTTCTTGAGGCATCCAAGCATCAGTACCCATGAAACTCCCATGGCATACTTTCCATTTCTACTAAAAACTATAAAAGTGTGGAGCAGCTTCAGAACGACCATTCTTGCACCAACAAATAGATAGGGATTTTGGCCTTTTTACAACAAGGGTTTTAATTTGGACTTTTCGTTCGCAGGAGTTGATCCATCGAGGTGAGACACCATTGTTTCCCTTCTCGTCGAAGCCAACCGTGTGATACTAGCCTTTGTTCCAGTACTCACTTTTATATCCTGGCTGGAAATACTCTTGGCTTTAGAGTGTTACTAGTTGAGACATTCCCTTGGGTGAGTACTTTTTCCCCAATGCAGGTCGTCTAAGATAAACAAAAGCAAGCAAACATATCCATAACTCAATCGATCTTTGTTGAGAAACAAAGAGAGAATACACACGATAGATTTACTCACACTTGCAAGATGTTTTGTTCAATTTTAGTTCCCAAAATGAAGTGTGGAGGAAATTACTTTATCCCAACCTAAGACCACCAAAAATCCTTTTGATTCTCAAGATTTTTGTGAGGCATGATAGAAGCACATACGTCTTTTCAATGTTGTTATTTTGAGTAAGCAATCACAAAATAAAGTAGTGCATGTTCATTTTAATCCCATAAAGCAATAATGACTTCTTTTTATAGCACCAAAGGAAATGTGAAAATTTTCCTTGTTCATTTGTTGAATCTGATAACCAACTCTAGTAAGTTTGTCCTAAAATTCTTTTTAAGCTCCTTTTGTAGCAAAGATCGAAATGTTCTTTTTAGAGCCCAAAAGGATGTGAGTTGATCTAAAACAGAAAACTAAAGCATAAAATGGAAGCCCTTTAGCATTTAAAAATGCTTTATAAACTCTGAATTTAATGCTCAATTCTCTTTAACTCCAAGATTCCTCCAAAGATCACTTCTTATGCTTAAATGTTTGCAAGTCTTCTGCATGAATGAAATTCTCCTTTTTCCTTCCTTCCTCATTTTCCTTCCTTTTCCTCATTTTCCCTTACACCTATGAGAAAAAAAAAATCATACGACAACATTTTAAGACATCATTTAAGACAAATCACTATTTAAGACAACATAAAAAAATAATCTTAGCACAAGATATGGTGGTCTTCAACATTTAAGACAATATCTACCATCTACCATATACATTTTGATTCATCGATTACTAGAAATATTAACACACTCCACTCTTCTAATTAGAGACAAGTTTCAGTTTGAATTCTTCATGATGTATTTGTCTGATGTATAAGTAAAGCACCAATTTTCAATATCAAATTCATTCTAGCAAAAAAAATTTTAATTTCTAAGCATTGTACAGTCCAAGAATGCATCACTGACAGATGCATTCTTTATTTTAGTAGAACTATCTTGTATGAAATTAACCTTTACACACACTTGAGTTTCTAGTGTTCAATGAAATTGACTTCAAAATGCAATAACCTATTTTTGTAACCTTAACATTTCAATAGATTTATTTTCTTTTTGTCCTCTTGTCCACTAAATCACCTTAGATCATTCCATAGTCAATAATATTCAAAATAATAACAAAATGCACAAACACATAATCTGTTTGACATAGGGATATTAATGATGGAAGATAGTGATATCAATGAAAGACAAAAGTGCATAATCTATTGGACATGACAACCTTCCTTTCTGTTTGACAACATTACTACTTGATATGACATCATTTGCTTTTATTTCAAACTTATGAGGACGAAGTGGCCTCCTTTATCATCAATCTTGCAATCAATGTTTATCCATATGCTCATTGAACTTTCATTTCTCCAATTTGGCAAGCAGCTACCCAAAACAGATATAAAGCTCAGAAAAAGATGTGAGAGAATGTTAGAGAACATTTGTCCGCAAATTAGCAAAACGATGCACAGATCTTAGGTGTCAAATTCAAATTTAGCAGAAATAGGTTTGTACTTAGCAAAAAAAAAGTAGATCCTAGGCATGGGAAATGCACATGTTGCTTCCTTATGCAGACCACTCTGCCCAATTTTCTTCATAGCCAGTGCCTTAATATTCCTCTAAGTTAGCTAAGAAAATGAGTTGTGTCATATTTACATGTGACTCACGAGTGATATTGTCCTCTCTATGTTTCTATACTACTCACACCATAGTGAAATAACTCATTTCACAGTAGAAGCATACCTTAATCTTCCACATATTAAAGCTCTTTTAGCATTTATGAGGAAAATCTAAAAAAAATTGAGCTAATATATGGAAGGCCCCGCATGCTTTAAAACTAGCGTGTGATACAAGGTATGTAGAAGTGAAAGGCTCAAGTGAAAAATTGGTTGTCCTTGATCATAGAATTTATTTATACCTAATACAGTTGCTACTGTGTCGATATTCAAAATTAATGGGTGACCCCACTTTTGAAAAAGTATATTAGACAGTTTCTTGTGATTTTACTTATAATGGATACCTGGACAGATCTTGTAATACGACAGTTGTATTTGAAGGTGTATCAAATTCATTCATGTATACTACAATTAAAATTAAAAAGGCATATATGATGGGAGAGCCCGCTAGATTTTCATTCAAGGACCCATTTGGAAGGAGGTGTGTCTGATCAAAATTATTGTTCTTGCATAATAAACATGCACTGAAAGATATTTCTTAAAGCTTTTGTTGCCTTAGCCTGGGTGTAAGACTCATGTGGTTGGAAAAAATCAGACAGCGATACCAACTTAAGACAGTGGACATCCTGTCACCTACTACATTAGCATTAACTAGCCTATCAACCTACCATGGAGGAGGCATCCAAGAACCAGGTGGTGACCAAGAAAGAAGCAATGATAAAATAGAGATAAACGACCTACCATGTGCAGCGTGGTGATTTGAAAGGCGATACAGATATTTCGCTATACTTTATTTTAACAGGCCTGGTACCTAATGAAGGCTCGAAGGCTTGGATTTACATGCAGGCACATAATCTATTCAAGAGAAATAAATGAGGCATTTAGTGCGGTAGATAGGAGATTTAAAAGTAATGCAGATTGCCTTCCTGTGCACACAAGGAGCTCTTGGGAGGCATCCATTAATCTTCAAAGTGATGGTTTTTAGACATTGAATCAATTTCACTTTAGAGGCAAACAAATGGTTATTCTAAAATATGCAACATTAAACAACAATATTGAGATAAAAACAATGAACTAAAGCGATTAAATTAGGCATTATCGAACAACAAAATGCCTTTGCCATTACAAATAACCTGCATTCAAAACATGGCTTCCCTGCAAGCGGTCTCATATGATGTAGATTGCAAATACACAGAGAGTGAACAATTGAAAAAAGATTAAAAAAAGCTAACAATCGATACGACCTTTTTGACCTATTTTACATAATGTTTGGACAAAAGATAACAAGTTGGTGTTAAATGGAAACCAATATCAAATAGCAATATCAACATTGAATAGTAATACCCGGTTGGGCCCTCCTTCTA
>VDFB02029643.1:0-12549 GCA_007258455.2 Sequoia sempervirens | reverse complement strand
AAAACACATAAATATTATTCATGTGAATCAACCAAGGTCGACCACAACATAATGGAGACCCAAAACAACAACTCAAACACAAAAATACTTCAATTAATTTCTCCTCAAGGATCCACAACATGCTTCAACACCTAGTTGGCCATGAACATGAAAAACATGAACACACAAGAGAAAATCTCGAATCACGAGCACAACGATCAATGCAGACATGTAGCACAAATAGAGCACGAACTAGAAACATACAAAAACACCATGAAACATCAGAAAATCATCCAAAACAACTGAACTTATAGAAATCACCTGATCTTCATTTAGGAACAAAAATTGAAGTAAAAGAAAAACTGCCAGAATACATGTCTTCATAACTTGATCAAATCTTCACACGGATCTCTGAAACTTGACATGGATAATTTGGATACACTTAGTAAGAAACCTTTTATCCCACAACAACTGATCGTCAACATACTAATCACACCAACAAACTAATCTTCACTTCTCCACATACAACTTGTAGCACTTCTTATTACAAATTTCTCAATATCCTCGACTTATGCAGCTTACAATACAATAATGCTAATAGTGTTGACACCAATGACAACCACATATCAACAACACAACCATGACATCCACCAAAAATAATGATTTGGAAAAATTAAGATGATGGGGGAGATGTTGGTGGAGTTAGGATTTGTTAAAACTCTTAATTCTCACTTTTCCTACTCGCAAAAATGAATATTTTGTCATGGAATGTAAGGGGCTTGAATAGTGGCCATAGACAAAAACAAATTTATGATTTAGTGTGAATTCATTCTCCTGATATATTTTTCATTCGACAAACTAAGCTTTCAGTTGATAGTATGTGTGGCTTAGTGCCCAAACTTTGGTGGTATGGCCATTGTCAATGTATTGGAGCCTAAGATAATGCTAAGGATTTAACATGCTTATGGAATCCAGTGAGGATTTTTCCTCTTTGGTGGATATCTGTTAATTATTTTATTTACGTGGTTGCTTCAAGCTTGGAGATTGGGGAAATTTCTTTTCTTACCAATTTTTATGCTCCCATGGGTATGTCAGGTAAGTTGCATCTGTGGTCGCATACTTGATTTATTCAAGGTTTTTCCTCTCTTTATCCTTGGATTATTGCTGGTTCAACTTTAATGCTATTAATGATTTCAAAGATAAGAGGGGAGGAATATCGAGGTTGGAGCCTTCTTATTTTCTTCTCTGTGATAATATTTAATTCTTAAAATATGTTGATATTAAACCTATTAATGACTCGTATACTTGGAACAATAGGAGATGTGGTAAGGATTCTATTGCTAAGAGGCTTAATAGATTCTTGGTTTCTTGTTTTTGTATCGATGGGCCTCGGTCGACTAGTTTTGAGATTCTGGACTGGAGGGGCTCTAATATTAGCCAATTGAGTTTTATGCTTCTTTGGCTTGTGCTACTCAGTCTTCCTCTTTCAAGTTTCAAATTATGTGGTTGTGAGAACCCTCTCTACAAGATTATATGGCTGAATGGTGACATTGTGGTAGGCCTGATTTTGGCACCACAATGTTCTCTTTAATTAACTACAGTATATGAAGTATCAGCTCAAAAGGTAGAATAGGCAGTGTTTTGGTAAAATTTTTACTGCAAAAGTTGTTGCTTAGGATAGTTTGGATCCAATCACTCATGAGATTAGCGATTTTGGCCTTTCTGAGGATTCTCTTAAGGAGGAGGCACGAGCGTTGAAATATTTGGAGGAGTATGAGTTGCAAGAAGAGATCTATTGGAAACATAAGGCGTGTGTTGAGTGGTTGTCGGAAGGGGATATAAAACAATACCTTCTTCAATTCTTTGAAGGCTACGAGACATGGAAACTCCATCCATTTTCTTGTGAACTCCAAGGGTGAGCATTTATCATCATTGGGAGATATTTCCATAGAAGCTTCTTAGTATTTTGTTTCTTTGTTTAGGGAGGATTCTTCTAATGTGTGGAAAGAAGAGATTCATGTCCTTTCTTGCATTCATTCTTTGGTTTATTTTTAAATGAATGAGTACCTCCTACAATGCATTTCTCTAGAGGAATTGGAGGCTGCTACTTTTCAATTGAAGAATGGGAAAGCCCTGGGTTCGGATGGGTTCCCAATTGAATTCTTTCAAGAATTCAGAGAAATTAGTAGTTTAGAATATTAGAGGTGATGTGGTAATCTCAGAGGAACAAATAGATGGTAAGGGCCATGAATTCCACTTTTCTTGCCCTCATCCCCAAATGTGATGTGGTTGATAGGCTGAGTATGTTTAGGTTCATTTCCCTTTGCAATGTGGTTTATATGATTCTATCTATTTTGACTGTTGAAAGATTAAAGCGGTGGATTAGCAAGTTTGTCTTTGAGGAATAGGGGAGCTTTGTGGTAGATAGGAAAATCTTGGATGGTGTGGTTTGCAACTAAAAATATTCATTCCATGGTGGCCTCCAAAGAAAAAGCTATGTTCATCAAAATTGACATGGAAAAATCCTATGATAGAGTTAAATGGTCCTTTTTGCAGAAAGTGCTTCTCGCTTTTAGTTTTGCTAAGGAATGGGTTATGTGGATAATGAGTTATGTAACAACTACTTCCTTCTTGGCTCTTCTTAATGGGGAATCGTCCTCCTTATTTGGGGAATCCATAGTTCTTCAACAAGGGGATCCCATTTCTCCTTATCTATTTATTATTTTTGTTAAAGGCCTAGGAAGAGTTATTAAGAGCCATTTTAATCAAGGTCTAACCTAAGGGTGGAATTGGGGTAATGGTCTTCCCCCTTAGTCACACATGCAATTTATGGATGATACTGCTCTGATGGGTATGGCCAAGGTTAGAGATGCCACTAATTTATGTAAGGCTTTGGACATTTATCTCACTTATTCTGGTCAATAGATCAATGAGGGTAAATCTTCCATTTTCTTCTTTAATACTCTTATTCTTATTCAACAATGAGTTGCCCATATTTTGAGATTTTAGATTGGTGAATTACGTTTGACTTATCTTGGAATTCCTATCTCTCCCGGTATACTTCTGATAGATTCTTGGAAAATTATTTAAGATGAGTTTCAAGCGAAAGTGACCCATTGGACTCATAGGTGAATTTCTTTTGCAAGTAGGGTGTTGCTTCTTAAGTTTGTGGTGAAAGCTCTTCCCAATTACAAGTGTATGGTTCAGTTGGCTCCTTCATGTTTTATCAAGGATTTGAAATCTTTTGCTAGGTAATTATTATGGGATGGTAGCTTGGAGTCCTCTAAGTATATTTTGGTGAAGTGGGAAAATGTTTGTTGTCTAAAAAAGTTGGGTTGCAGTGGATCAGTTTTACTTGTTTGGCATTGTGGTGCATTAAACAAGACCATGTCTAGCCTAGGATTATCTATCACAATTATATGTGGGGTGTACCAAAAGAGAAGGTTTCATGGTATCTACTCTTGGGGAAATATTTTGTGGTCTAGGACACACTTAAAAAAGGGGCTAAGCTGATCAAGGATGGTTTGTTCTAGATTTGCAATAGGGGGTCTAAGGCTCTCTTTTGGTTTGATTCTTGGGATGGGTTTTCTCCTATCATTTTTAGGTATCCTAATATGAAATATCTTTGTCATCGCTTCTTGGAGGCTGGTTTGTCCTGAGCCATGGATTTCAAAACTTCTTACTCTTGCGGGAAGTGGAAGTGTCTAGATGGAAGGATCCTTGTGAGTGACCTATTGGAGGTTTGGAGGAGGATCGTATTAAGATTAGAAACATTATTGTAGGTAGAGAGTGTAGATATATTAGGAAGAGGGATATTTTGGCTTGGATCGCTAATCCCAAGGGGGTTTTCATGGTGGCTAGTGGCTATCAGGAGCTGATTGCACAAAAGTATGGAGGGATGGAAGTTTCTTTGTGGAAAAAGGTTTGGAATAAGTTTTCCTGGCCTAAGTGTAATTGCTTCTTGTGGACTTTAGCCTAGAACAAATGCTTGAATTGGGATAATCCTTAGAAGTAGGGATTTTAGGGCCCTTTTGTTTGCATCCTCTATGGGTGTAGTGAGGAGGATCAATCCCACTTGTTCCTTTGAAGTTTTTTTTCTTTGCTTATTTGGCTCTTTTTGTGGGGAATTTAGGGACATCCTTGTGTTCATGCTTCCTCTCTGGTTGAAATCTGGAGTAGTTTGGAGAGACCTCTAACACATGCCTCCTTTCTCCAAATTATGTGGAATATTGGCCCAACTTTCCTCCTGTGGAAAATATGGCTCGAAAGGAATCGTAGAATATTTTGGGGTGGAAAGTTGATGATCCAACAGGTTTGGTAGCAAGTTTTTAGTATGATTTAGGAGATTGTGAAAGCCAAATGTGAAGTATATTTCCCTATACAGAGGGGTGATGAAGAGATCGTGAATTGATTAGGTCTTTGTGGCATGAATTTTGACTCTTTTTATGTTAAAAAAGGCAAGCATGCCAAAAAGAAGGTTTAGAGAGAGGAGGCTTGGTCCCCTCTTTTGGAAGATGTTTTAAAGATCAATATTGATGGCTCTTCCAAGGGTAATCCTGGGCCTACATGGATTGGTGGTGTTAGAAGAGATAGCTTTGGTAAGGTTATTTTCTTATTCTCCATTCATAAGGGGAAACAAACCAATAAATGTATGGAAGGTTTATCAATCCTATGGGCTATTTAGAAAGATTGTGCTCTTAGTTGGTGCAATATAATTTGTGAATGAGACTCTCAAGTCATTGCTAATTTATTGACTGAGCAGAATTTGGTTGGGGTTAATTGGCAACTTGCCCCTATTGTTAGATAGATTTTGCGGTTGTGTTCTATATTGGAATAAGTCCTTCAGTCACATTCCACGTGAGTAGAATAGGGTTGCTGATTGTTTGGTCAAATGGGCTTCTAAGCAGGACGGTAGTTGGCTGATTCATGGCTAGGAGCAGTTATCCCCCAATTTTGTCCAAGAATTTGAGAGGCTTATCTTGGAGGCTATGGTGGGTTGATGTTGGTTGTTGGTTGGTTTTTTTGTGGGTTTGGCTATTGGATGAATTCTAGATAGTTTTATTTTCTTGGTTTTTTTCTGGGTGCCTGTCTGGACCCTAACTTCTCTATATTAGTGACTTTCTCATATTAATAAATTTTTACCCTCTTTATAAAAAAACATAAGTATGTTAATTCCACCATTATATTTTTACCCCACTTTGAGGTGCATGCACACCTAACATGACTATATATTTTAAAGTATACATAGACATTCTTAGCCAATAAGAGAAATAAATACTAAACATTTTAAAAGGTTCATTATTATATCCTTCTTTTGTTCATTTCTTTGGCATTAGCATTCCATAGGAACCTAAAAAATAGAAATAAGTTATCCTTTGTATACATTTTATCACATGTGTGGAATAGCCATAAATAATAAATAGTTTCAAGTATATAAAAAAGAAAGAGTGAGAAAGAAAATAATGTTTATATGTTATGACTATATAAATATATACTAATGGTGTACTCAATGCTGATACAATATCTCATAGTTGATATAACAATGATAGTCTTGTCAATTTGGAAAATATGGTTTGATCAATTTTAGTAACTTTCTATATCTCCACTTAGTTACAAGTGTGCAACAAGATGGATATCCTTCTAAGAAAGATGATAGAGTTTGCATCTAACAAAATTCACTACCTAAAAATCTCAATATTACAAATTTTACACATAATTTATGCCCCCTCCAATTGGTTGTATATATAATATGCAAGAAATTATAGGAGAGGGAAAATGGTGCATGATAAACCATATGAAAGTGTAGACATGCAAAATTAACATTATGCATTCGATCGGATTCAGTCAAATTAGATGTTGCATTAGGACCATTCATCAATTAATCAGGTGCACTTTCATCCATTCATTAGGTAATTTCATCTCCTAGGATCATTTATTTAAAATCAAATAAACATTATCATCAACCTTTTAATAAATCAAACATCCATTCAAATCAAATCCTAAATCATATTCCATCATTTTCTACTTCAAATAAATCAAATATCAAAGTCCTAAAAGTCAACTCACCTAATCAGCATTAAATCAATATAATCATCAATTCATTTAATCTTAACCGGCTAAATGTTAATCCCATCCCACTTGCATTATCTAGATCTAGCTACTTGCAAATATAAATCAATTTATTGATTTATTAAATCCAAGATTTTCCATCAACATGGCATTTATGGGGAATATTCCCTCAATTTTGAATTCAAAGGCAAGTTGATTTGTCCCTCCAATAGTGCATTTATTGCTCATTTTCTTGTTCCCCACTTAGCATTTACTCTCAAATTTGAATTCAAATTTTCCCTCTCATGGGCACTCTTCCCAAATCTTGCACAACCATTGACCTATCATCATTTGACAAGTGTCATCTTCTCATTAGAGGATCTTTAGTCCCACATTCACCATCTTGGCCAATCTATCATCAAGAAAATCTATAAAATAAGGCCTTCATTCTCATTCATGGATCCACAATTTTATGCATGTCACTTTGGTTTGAGAAATAATCTTGTCTCTTTTCAACTCCACTGCAATACATTATCATCTTTAGCTATCGATCAAGGGTTGGGAAAGGGTCACTAGCACATGTGACACCAATCCACTATGGAATAGGTAACTTATTGAGTGTTTTCATTATGCTTGTGGTTTTCTTTTATCTTTTGTTGTATTTTGGAACATTTGCAAGGTATTTCATAGGGTCATGCTTGAGGAATTTGTGATTTACTAACCTTGTATGAAGCTTAGTCTTTTGCAGATTTCAAAAATATAAAAACTACATTCGCTTAGAAGGAGGGCTGATTTACAATCTGTCTTTTTATTTTCGTTTGATTGAAATTCTGCAGGGTTATTATATCTCTTATTATACTTCATTGCAGGAATTCGTAAAACTCAACATCTGTGTTGTATGCAGCATATGATTTGATTGACTGAATATGTTTATTTGATGCCATTTTTTTTTCTAGTTTCACATTGGACACAATTTTAAGCAACCAGTTTGCAAGAAATAATTGCACTCATGGTATTAAAAGTGCCCAGAAAACTAATACTTTTTGATTCGCATCTATTAGACAATAGGTCTATCAGACATTAGCTTTACATTAGCTCTATTAGACATTAGCTTTACATTCGCAAGGAGGCCGCACAAGATAGTTGTGGAATGTTGTTTTTGTTTACACCTGCTAAAAGCATTTGCTTGAAAATTTCTACAGCCTTTTTAATAAATGCATTTTGTACACATCTTGCAATCACTGCAACTAACGTTTCTTTAAGATATTCTGTCAAAAATTTTAGGCGCCATAGATAGAAACTGCAGATCTTTGAAACATTTTGTCAAACAGATCACATGTCTTATCTATGCACTAGCTTTCTTTCTTTGAAGCCATTTTGTCAACAGTTCACGTGTCTTGTCTATGCCTTGGTAGCTTACATTTGCTTGAAAGTTTCTAAATCTTATTCAAATCAATCTGTGCATATCCTGTAGTCGCTACATTCCATGCAACCACATTGTTGCGAGCCATTTTGTCCAAAATAACTGCAAACATAGAGATTTCAGCATCCATTAACTGCTTCAATTTATATACCTCAGCCTTGAAATGTTCATGAGCACTTTCTATTTGCTGGAATGCATCCTTATTAGCCTGAGCTATGCACTTAAACTGCTCTGTATGCTGATGTGAAGCTTGGAGGTCTTCTTTGAGTCGTTCAAATTCCTCCCTAGCTATTCTCACACGCCACATTATCTGATATTAATGGGAATAAAGGTTGTTTACCGAACCTCTTAGTAGGACTTACACACCAAACTATCACATGTTTCTAAGCTTTTCTGAATACTAAGTTTGACTGCATTTTTTTCATGTTTATTGTTTTCTATTGCTGCGACCTACATACACAAAAAATGTCTTAAATCCACACTACAGATTCTAGCATATTCTAAAATGCAGGATAAGACTGGTTGTTTAATGTTTGGAAGTGGTCAAAGACCACCAAGAATAAAAACTTACAGTTGTGATCACCTTCTTCGCAACAACAACTAATCTCTTTTGACAGCGATGTAATTTTCTTGACTCCTGGGCGGCTGTCAAAGCTTTCATCACATGAACAATGAGAATTAGAAGGCATGTAAAAGACATCATTACAAAAGGCATATATATCCTATTCCGAAGCTTCCATTTTGGTGCGAGCATGCTGGTCAAAAGTTGGTGGAGTTTGGCTTTGCATCTACAAATTACATTTGCTTGAAAATGTCTATAGCCTTTTTTTGACGAATGCATTTTGTGCGTACCCCACAATTACTATTCGCGTGCTTTTACTAACCCGAACCAGGACTAGAACAATGACCTGACCAAAACAAAGTTGTCTCAAGATAAAGTTTTGTTGCCCATAAAGAATTGCTCTGTGATTGTTCAGAAACATATGCTCGCATTGGACTTCTTGAAGGACTCGACATAGAACTCCCTGGTGCACTCGCTAGTATTCCATTAACTGGAATTTGCAGACATACTGAAACATCTCTATTATTTGAGAGTAACTTTTTGGGTGAGGTTGAGTGATTATTGTGGCGGGAAGAGGACTGCTAGGTCTCAATATATCCTTTCTTGATTTTTTCCTACTGAGCTTAGGAGATTATGCTACATTCATCACACTCGAACCTCCAAAACCATTTGCTTCACCTCCACCTAAACACTTGAGCACATCAATAAGCCTAGATCTGCAATGTCTATCGACCACCGACTGACTGACATACTGACAGTTCATGCGCCTTGTCTATGCTTCCACGCCGGTTCACGTGCCTTGTTTATCCTCCTACATTCTACATATCCATCAGCAAAGTTGCAACCATAGCATTTGATCTGCCTTTTGAAATGACTTTTAGCGCTTCTTTTTAAATCTACCAACTGCATTTGTTTGACAACTTTTAAAATGGCGATGAAACTAATTTTTCTTTACCTGCCAATTTGACTCCCCTGAGACAACTTGCTTTGATCAATTAGTGGCGGGTCTCTTCGTGGAGATGGTCAGCATACGAGAGCAATAAACAGGCAAGATTTGGTCATCACTGTAGAATCAAAAAGGGTGTGGGATACGAACAAGATTTGACAACTGCAATTAAGGCTGCGTCCCTGGCGGTTGGTCTTGGTCAAATGAAATAGTTATTCAAAAGCCAGTGGGCGCGTAGTTTTGTCTAAGTTGTCAAATGCCATTCAAATCATCATCACAATTATTTTCTTTTTGTCTTTGAATGCTTGATTTGGCCTTTAGGAAATAGGTTAAAATTGAGCATTGGAATCAAGTAAAAGGAAAAGCGAAAGGAAAAGGTACAAATGAATAACGAAGGCACAAGGCACAACGAAAATGAAAGGAGGAGGATTTTTTTTTTTTTAAACTCAAAGTGTTTTTTAACGCTTTAAGTGTTTGTTCAACACTTATTTATGAAATTGTTACCTTTTTGCTCCTAGGACACTAATTTTTTGTTTGGGTCTAAAAAGAAAATTTTGATTTTCTCTATTCACAAAGGGCTAAAATTCAAGCTTAGACACTTACTAGACATTGTTTTTTGGACTAAAATTGAACAAAGCAAATTCACACTCAAGTTTGGTGCTTTAAAACGAACTCACAATTGCTTTGAAGGCTATAAAATGAACAAGGGCTTGAATTGTGTGATTTTTTCTTTGGTGCATTTTGAGTGTGTATCCTCTCCCCTTGCGCTTCGTGCGATCTAGGGTGCAAGAGAAACACTCAAAGTGCATTTTATTGCTTTGAAACACTTCAATTTGGGCTTAAAAATTGAACATCTTGTGTGAGTGTGAGTAGGGGCATTTTCGCGTACATTCACTTTCTTTGTGCCATCAAAGATTGGATCGAAAGCACGGATTGTGTATTTTCTTGCTTTTGTTTATCCTAGAGGACCTGCCTTTGGGAAAAAGTACTCACCCAAGGGAACGACTCAACCGGTAACACTCTAAAGCCAAGAGTATTTCCAGCCGAGATATAAATGTGGGTTTTGGTTAAACGCCATTATCACGCGGTTGGCTCCTCATGGATCCCAAAGGGACTCTGTCAATGGATCACCCCATGAACAGAAAGTCCTTACTAGAACCCATGCTAGAATTTTTCCAAAATCCTTAATCTATTTGTTGGTGCAAGAACGGTCATTCTGAAGCCACCCCACACTCTTACTATCTTCTAGTAGAGATGGAAAGCATGCTATGGGAGTTTCATGGGTGTTGATGCTTGGCTGCCCCAATTGACGATAATGAGCTGTGGAGGGGAGCCAGTGGGGTCAAGCATCTAACCATCCACTAGAGATAAGTGTAGCTGGACTTGTCCAAGTGGGAATCCAACAAATATTGTCTTACACATCCATAGGGCTTGTAATTGTTCTTCATTTGAAAACACAGTGTTGTATTCGAAAACATTTTGCAAACAAACATTCAACATGATTCTCAGACTTCAAACCCTCTTGAAGACAAATATCATTGACTCAATCCATATGTTACTGCTTTCCCATGGGGATTCACGCCCTAGGAGTTCCTACATTGGATTATAATTTCAATTTGTCTTCTTGAGAGTAAACAATAGGAAAACCCTTGCCTTTAAGTTCATTGAATTTCCACATAAAATATCTTGTGGGGTTTAAAGAAATTAAGACATTGGACATCTTAGTTTGAAACTTTAATGAAAGAGAGTGTTTTTGGTAAAATAAAGCCATTAAACAAAGATAAGAAAAATGAACTTTCATGTGTGTTGAAAACTCCAAATCCCAAAGCAAAAATCATTGAAAATCCGAAAATGAAAGTTCAAATGAAATCAATCCTTGGTTACAAAGGTCTTTAGGAAGCATATGCATGCTCTTCAATACCTAGGTCTAGGAAAACAAAGTGGTCTTTTTAGGTTCATCTAGGGATCAAAACAAATCAAACCTCTTTCATCCATCTTTCAAAACATCAAAATTCATCTCACAAATCATCTTTTGAAAAACCTTTGAAATCATCCTTCTTGAAGTGCTAGGCTTTATGACAAAAATCAAGCAAACACCAAAATCATTGAGATCAAGTCCTTAAAAACATTTATCAAAACACCTTTGGCTAGGAATGTGTGAATGCATCCTTTTACATATCTTTAGTCAAAGTCATCCAAATCATCTTTTCTAGCTTAGTGTATGTAGATGAATCCTTCTCCATATACTTAGTGAAATAATCATTTCGTTTGGGTAGGGGTGGGTAGATGCATCCTTCTCCTCACACATATCCAAATCATCATCCTTTGAACACAAATATCCTTTAGATTATTATCAAACATCTTAGGTCTTTTTGTTCAAAATCAAAATCAAAATCCAAATCAAGATCAAGGACAAAATCTCAAAATCCAAAAATCAAACCAATCAAAAATCCAAAGTCCTAGCATTTCATTCAAGATTTATCAAAAGCCAAAAACATCTATAACATCCATCTTTAAACATCACCATCACATTTGATCCTAAAAAAGCATCCTAGAACTTTCACTTTGGGACATAAAATAGAGATTAATCCAAAGAATCAAGAGATTTCATCTCCCACATTCTCGATCCTTGTTTTATGGTTCAAACAAGATCTCAATACAAGAAGAGTATGGAAGCCCACAAAGAAACTCCCGCTTCAAGTGACCTTAGCCAAACAAACGCGAGAAATGAATCTCAGAATCAAGCAATCCATTGACCCTCTCATCATCACAAAATACGCAAGGAGAAAACCAAGGAGAGGACCCCACTTTTGGAATGTCTCGTGAAGAAATGATGGAAATGCTCCAAAATCCAGACAACCATATAATCATCAACATCATGATGAGACTTAACCCTTCGTTGTACATGCTTGAACTAGCAAAACAAGCGGCCAAGTTTCCTTCGAATTTTTATGTGACCACTATAGTAGAGACATCTTTTCCACCAATCTCATCCACCATCCCCATTTCATCTACACTCTATCTCAAAAACATCAATGAAAATATCCCAGAAATCACTTTACATCATTTCATCTAACTCAACCTAACGCTAACAAGGGAAACATTCTCAATGAACTTTAATCACATCCCCTTGTGAATAACCAAAACTTGAGGCAAACACCACAGGAACAAAAACATCCTCAATAATCCATTACACCAAAAATGTTCCTCTCTACTCTTTACATTATGACCTATCATCAACATCTCCCTCCTTTCAATGGAGCACCACAAACACCTCTTCTCACAAATTCACAAGAGGAGGGAGACATGTTGGGACTAGGGGGCTTTTTCAACACCACAACACTCTCGCAAGGATTCACCCCCCTTACATTTCCACCTCTCCCACCATCACCATTGTCATCTACACCACTCCTTGGTTTAGGGCTTCCCCCTCTACCGAGTATCCATCAAACATACATCCCAACCATCAATCAAAACATCTTGCCAAACACTCAAAAATTATTGCTGACATCACAACAACAAAATCCACAAACACACAAGCAATGGCAAATATCATCAAACACCCCAAAAATTGCAAAGCATGGTCTCTCA
>VDFB02029642.1:0-22705 GCA_007258455.2 Sequoia sempervirens | reverse complement strand
TGTTCACCTTGTTATTCAGCATTTATTGTAAATTGTATCATCCCAATTGTTTGGGAATTTCATTGTAATTATTATATTAAAGATTGTAATGTAACATTATTGCAAAGATGTAATAGTTAGGAATCAATGTAATTATTTGATGAGACTCATATGATTGTATTATGTCGTACCTGAATATAATTGCTCTTGGTTTATGGAAGCACATTTATTCATGTTTATATTATTGTAATGGGTTACATGGTTTATCATTATCTTTTATTTCCGTTTTGTGGTTGCAATGTAACCTCGCGTGCCCCAGAGAACTAAGTGAGTTAATGTGATGTATTATGTTATGTGATTATGGGTAATGTATTGTAAGTTAATTTAATTGCTTTTTAAAAAAAAAAAAAAAATTGCCTTTTTGAGTTCTCTGGGGTTTGCACGGTGGGCGTTACAGTGGATCCTGGTTAATGATTGAGAAATTCATGCATGTGGCACTCTATATGTACCATTAGAATCCATTTTGTAAAAGTTGGCTAATTGAAGAAAGATCTTTCCCCTGAGGATAGAAGATAGAAACTAGATCTAGGATTTTCAATGTTTTAGAAAAGATACTCTAAGCAGTTTAGTAAAAGGCTTGATTATTTTACATTTTTCATACGTTTTCATGTGATGATTTTCAAAGTTTGGATCCATTTTGATAAGGTTAATGATATATGATTAATCCATACACCAGTGTTTTATGTACTTAATTGTTATTTATTTGATGAAAGTCAATAGAAGGAACTGGATTCAAGGCCATATCATTGGATTATGTGTGAATCAAATTGTTATGGTGTTCATTTGATTTGTGGTTTGGATAATGAGTGAATGATTTATTTGGAGTAAGGTTAGTGAATGTTGATAATATCTGAAGTAGCATTATGAATGTATGCAGTAGCATAGTTTATTGTATGGATTGCATCTTGCTATAGTTGTGGTTAGGTAGAATGAACACTCATTATTGATCTACATGTCTGGATACATAAGGATTTTATTCACTTTTCATTAAATCTTTGTTCTATATTTTTCTTTTATTTAAAACCCCCAAATGTAGACTACCTGATGTTATGCATTCTTGTTCTTTACTACCAACAAAGGCCCCTTGAACATAACAATCATATTGACGACTGAATGAAATCAATATAATCGAGAACCGATTACTAGGACCTTGGGAGGTAGATCACTATATGTTGTATTTCCTTTTTAGGAGAAGTAGAATAGTAATATTTTGTTTAATGTTGTTGTGTTGTTTTGACCATCAACAATATCTATTCGTGGATTTGATAATGGTGGTAGGTAACAATTGGGTTGAATCACATTACCCATTAAGGTATGACCTATGATTTTACCTACCCCTATCCATGTCATGCCAAATATTCTTTCATATGATATTATTTTTGGTAGACTGTGGATTCATGCCATGAGAGTAGTTCATCTACTCTTCACCATAAAATAAAGAATGAATATAATAAAAAGGTCTTAATGGTTAAAGTATATTCAAAAATATTTTAACAATCCCAAGTTGACCATAACATTTCCAACTCTATTAATACTTTGATTTCATCTTTAAAAGTTGAACCATTGCCTTCCAATGATAAGGATACTATGACTACACTCTTTGTTAATGATTGTGGTTCCTGAGATAGTACACTTACTTTTAGTTAGGATTATAAAATCTCACCATCAAAGCCCAAGGAGTCAATGCAATATCATATCAACACAATTCCTTTGAATAATGACAATGATCCAAATAATGTTTTATATTCAAGTTCATGTTTTTATTATTATTGGGGTTCAATATATTTTACATCCTCCTTTGTGGGAGAGTACTAAATCTCACAATTGAAACCCAAGGAATATTTTTTTCATTTACACAATCTTCCACTGCTTCTACATCATTAGTCTACCAAAAACATCATCCCATGATGGTCATGGGGGATCTAGACTATCTTTTTCTCCTCATGTGTTGGAAAAATCTAACAAAGATCTTCCTCAATACTAACATCTCAACACCTAAAAGAAAGTTACATTCTTGAACAAGCATGATTTCTTCTCATGATAATAATCCTCTCTCAAAAAATAATAATTTAAACAAGACTTCTCCTCCTCCATATAAGTTGTAAAGCCATTATGAAGTTGGATTTAAAATTCTTTTATAAACTTGGATACAATGAAAACATGGAACATAGAGTTAACGTAAGCAAGCAAGCTTTTCTTCACAAGAGAAAAAATTGCTTCCAATTCCTTATCCCTTATCAGAGAAAGAGAATATTTTTTCAAGGATTCTCAAATCCTACTTGATTTCTCTTCATCCTCCAAAACATAAGAAATTTTATAAACATAACCAAGAAAATCATTCTTTTTGTTTATATCATCAAGTGTATGGTCACTCCACCAATGACTTTCAGGCCTTGACCAATAAAATACAATAATATCTTGATGGTAGTTCTATCACTCCTCTATATCTTGGTACACCATTCATTCTATGTGATAAGCTCTCTTTATGGATTTTCTCCTCACTGTTTAGCATTTATTTCTTAGTGTGTTTGATCATTACCATTCATGGGTGATTCCACAGTATTGGTTTACAATTATTGGCCAAACTAGACATTGAAATATTTTTTCTAACTAAATCTTCACTTTTGGGCACCTATAGCGGACAAACCATGAAGAATTTGAAGATGATGCAAACTAGTGATTTGTCACATTTTTTCTATAGATTCTAAGTATATTTTTTCCAAAATTTGTAATTAGATTGTACTTCCTTTTCCATCTCTTTTGAAAACTTTTTTTTTCAGTAAACAACATTTTTAAGGAGCGAGACTCACTATATAATGTACAAATTTTTTTCCATGAAGGATGAAATTCAATTTTTTTTCAAATTTAGATTTGTAACTACAATATCTAGTGCTTCCAATTGATTAGATAGTGTTTTATTGAATATTATTTCTTTAATCAAGTTTCAAAGTCAAACAAATTTCAATTTAGAAATATTCAGACCGTATAATGCATAACTTTTTTTGTTGGATCAAGGACTTCAATATTTGGTGCACTCATATTTTTCAAAATAAATAAATAATAATCTGCTATTTTTCCACATGTGTAGAACAAAGAGCTTGATTTTCGGTGAAAAACCTATGTTTAATAAAACTAAAAAAAATACATAATAAAACCAAAATATATTAAAATTATATTCGTTAGATAGCTCATTCTGAGGACTACCATCATCCAATTGGGTCTATGAAGTCTCCTGTATTTTCATCCTCAACCTGAGCTTTGAAGCACAAAATTTTGGACATTTTTTGTGCCTGAGGGTGAGAAGGTGGGAAAAGGGGGGTTCGGGTGAACCAAGGGGATTTGAGCGAACCCCCTTTCAAAAAAAAAAAAATTTGTTTGTTGGAGGGAATGGTTGGACCTTGCATTTAATTGGTTCACTCGAATCAAGGTTCATTCAAACCCTCTTTTGGTTCGCTCAAACCAAAGGATTCATTTGAACCCCAAAAACCATTTTTTTTTAATGGGGTCATTTTTTGCAACTTTTCCTTCCTCACTCAAATTGTAAACCACTTTTGTGGGTTTTTCTACATGGTGGTACAATCTTACATGCAACCATATTTCATCTGAGGTATTTATTGATCATAAAAGCTTGCGCCTCTCTAAAAATACTTATGGGAAGTTTAGTAAGTGGAGGACTAGATTGTGTCTCATTGAATAACATTTGAGATTTTTAAAGAAGTTGGCTCTTCTCTATGTTTTGGGAAAAGGGGGAAAGATAAATATAGAGAAAACAAAATATGGTGATGCACTAAAGGTTTTACAACATTTCAAAGCTTATCAACTTCTTACTCCTAATAAAATGGACACAAAATGCAATAGACCCTTCATTATTGGGAAGATAATGAATGAATAAGGCTAAAGAAAGCACAAAGTAGTCATTCAAATCTCCCCATGGGAAGCTTCCATTAAAGTTTGACAGAAATAAGAAATCCTAAAATTAAAAAGATTTTTTTGATCATTACAGAACCCTTTTTCTCTTATAGCATAATATAAACATCAACATAACCTTCACAGAAAATAAAATAGTATAACGAACATGATCCAATTTCTAGAAGCTAGCATCAAACATAAAAGCTAATGGTATATAAAAAAATCAATAAGACTATCTCAGTATGACTTGACACAAAGCATTTAACATATGCAAAATATGAAAAAGAAATTTGTGACAAAGGCCATAGATAGACAATTTCAAAGGTTTCTCCTTACTAATAATTATTTTTGTTATAAATCAAATGAAAGCAAAGGTCGGATGCCAATCTGATTAATAGTCTTAATAAATTAAACATTCCATAGATACACAATTTCAAAGATTTCTCCCTTTCTTTTCCCATATATCTCTCTTTATCTTCCCATATATCTATATCTTCCTCTTTATCTCTCCCTCTATAGCCCCTATTTCTCTCTCCCTCTCTCCATCTTTATTTGTCTATAACTACTTCTCTTTGTTTTTTATCTCCCAATCTTTTCCTCGCTCTCCCCATATCTCTATATCTTCTTATATCTCTATCTTTTTATCACTATATTTCACCATCTATATTTGTCTCCATATCCCCCTCTCCCTCTTCCTCTAAATATATATCTCTCTCTCCCTCTCTCTTTATATATCTCTATCTCTTCATTTTTATCTCCCTCTTCTTCTTCCTTTATAAATTTATCTCTTCATCAATATCTCCCTATCTCTCTCTATCTTTATCTCTTCTAGGTCTATCTCAATCTCTCTATCTAGTTGTTTACATCTTCTTCTCTTGATCTATCTTCATCTTTACCTCTATCTCAGTCTCTCATCCTCTATCTCTTGACATGTCTCCCTCTCTCTATCCATCCATCTCTCTCCATATCTCTCCCTCTCCCTCTTCTTAGACCTCTATATCTATATCTCTTTTCTTCTCTATCTCTATCTCTCCATATTTCTTCTTCCTTCTCTCACTATGTCTCTATCTCATTATTTCTCCATCTGTTTACCCCTATATCTCTCCCTCTCTCTATATCACTTTATATATATATATATATATATATATATATATATATATATATATATATATATATATATATATATATATATATATATATATATATATATATATATATATATATATATATATATATATATATATATATATATATATATTCCTCCCTTTCCTTCATATCCCTCTCCTTTATCTCCATTTTTGTCTCTATATCTATCTCCCTCTACTTCATATTTCTATCTATAGCTATATCTGTATCTATATCTATATCTATATCTATATCTATATCTATATCTATATCTATATGTTTATCTTCCTCTCTATCTCTATCTCCTTTCCCCTCTCTCTTGTTCTTTTCCCTTTTATCTCTCCCTCTTTCAATCCATCTCTCACCCTCTCTCCCCCTCTCTCACTATTGCAAATTTCACATTAGCCTATTGGTAATGGATTATGATTATCTTCATGATTCATAGGTTTTATCAGTCGTGTTTGGATCATTGTAAGTGGATGCATAGTTTATGAAGCTATCACTTCTCTATTGAGACCTTTATTGTACGAGCAACACCATTTTCTAAATTTCCTACTAATTGAATATGTACTATAAAAATGTATGCAAAAAAGGCCAAAATTTTACTTAATTGACCTTCCAAACCTCTTCGGCATAACCATTGCACAACAAAGTGTGATTGCTAGTAATATAATTATTTGAAACAAAGATGAAAGAAGATTGAAGAAACTTCTGAAAATATTAAAAAATATAAAATACAAGAAAATGAATTGTAAATGATGTTTGTTAGTAATTTTTTTTCCTACAAATATTAACATAGAATATGTACTAAATAATATTTGGTTACTTGTCCTGCGTGCCAATTTTGGCTTTAGTTAGGTCGTCTACTACTGTTTTCTGGTGGTGGCAGGTGTTGCCTTTCCTTGTTTGTTTCTCTATTTTTTGTCTTTGCTTTGTACCACAGGATTAAGACCCTTCCCCTTCTTATCTAAGCAAAAACATAGAATATGTACTATTTATATTATAAATTATAAAAATTTAGATGATTTTTTAAAAAAAATTAGACTGCAGGAATCGGGTAGCATGACCACCTATAAATTGTAGTGCACTGGGTAAAATTTTTAACGTGACCAGCCGCACTAGCGCGACACGCCCTCTGGTACCACGGGGGTGGGGGATACTAGACCTCGTGACCAACCTCCTGCAACAAAAAAGATTTAGCCAACCAAGCTAGGGCCCCAACCCCATAAAAATTTAGATTGAATATTATATAAAGATAATAATAATGTAGACAATAATAACAAAATTGACATAAAAGAGTTATATAATTTTTAAGAACATTGAAGAAAGAATATTGTAAAAAGTTGTAAAAATATTAAAACTTATGAATGATATTTGTTAGTAATTATTGCTTTCTTACAACTATTAAAATAAAATATATTATTTTTTAAATAATAAATAATAACATATAGATTAAATATTAATAAATAAAACAAATAAATAAAATAAAGAATAATAATAGAAAAGTGACATGAAAGAGTTGATGTGAAAAATTATTTTAAAATGTAATACCCCCATATTACTAATACTTGTATTATTATTTCTTACTCTTATGTGTGAGCTTGATTCTATTTTCTATTGCTGATTAGTTCACCGTCTTGGTGTGGGTGGATGCCTCCCGTATTTGGGAATCTTATTTTTCTTTTGTTTATCGACTTCCAGGAGTAAGCCGATTTTATGAGGGGGAGGATGTAATACCCCTCCTCTTACTGGTAGGATTTAGTATTTTTCAATGCGGTTGTTTGCCACTTGTGATGATGATGATATTGTTTGATTTGGTTAGTTAGACGCTAGATGATGTTATTGTTTCACTATGGACATGACTATTTTGTATGACAGTATGGTGGGTTATATTAGTTGATTTTCAGAATTAGATTATAATGCAATGATTTAATGAATTATGCCATGAGATGATTGCTAGTTAGAAGTGTTGATTTATTGATTATATTATAATTGTTAGAATAGGTGTGACGAAGGACAATATAGCATCATTCGTTCACGAGTGCCCTGCTATGTTGCGATTCCTTCTCACAATGCAGTACTTTGATTTAATGCTTTGATATATATAAATATATGCACATGTACACAACTTCGTTTGTATGAAGGATTGCAGGTATAAGTCTCGATTCCACCTGCTTCGGCAGGACATGGCGAGCACCAAATAACCCAACGGATAAATGTTGATACAGAGGTGACGATGAAGTCCTTCCGTCCCATGATGTCAGATCATCTCGTTTGTCTGGTATTGTTTATTTTCTGTAATTGTCGTCATTGTGGTTATGTTGTAGGCCGTTAGGCCGGTAAGGTGGGTAGGTCGGTGGTCGGTAGGAGAAAGGTAGGCCGGTAAGGTGGGTGGGTGTGAGGGTCGGTGGGCCACTATCCCTACGTAACATGGTCGGTGGGGTTGGCCCGTTGGTAAGGCGAATACGGTGGGTGGGTTTGGGTCCGGCCCATCCCTTGGGTGAGGGTAAGGTGGGTAGGGCGTTGGTCGGTATTGGTGGTTGGGTAGGCCGGTCTTCCGTTAAGGTGGGTGTTCGGTATTGGTTGTTGGGTAGGAGGGTAGGCCGTTAAGGTGGGTAGGCAGGGTCGGTCCTGAAGTGCAGTTCGGCCCGAAGGGCCAGTCGGTGTGGTTGCCCCGGCGAATAAGGTCGGTGGGTCTCGGTCCCGACCATCCGTTGGGTAAGAGTCCAATAAAATACCCTGGCGGGATAGACCCTAATTAACGAGGCCGAAGCCTACCTTCATTTCGCATGGGAAGAGGCCATCCTGGAGTTCTAATCTAGTCTCCCTGCCAACTAGTTGATTGATCTCCCTGCAAACAACTGGAAGGGAATTCCAGAAGCAAGCACTATCCGATCGGACAGTTAGGCAAGCCCAGAGAGAGAACAAAAAGGTAGGTAGGACCGATGGACTCGATAAAGTAGTGTATGTCGTACTTTATTAATGTGAGTGTTTAATAGGTGGTGATTTAGTTAATTGAATGTGGGTAATAATTGGTTATTTTAATGTTGATTTATTTGTATGAAAATATTTAAATGTTTTATTTAATTTTTATAAAGTCATGTGTTGTGATTAAATAATAATTAAATATTAAAGGTATTTTAATTATTTTAGTTAATTATCAGGTGGGGATAATTATTAGAATAATTTATTTAATTAAATAGAAAATGTGTTGTGCAAGAAAGTGGTAAAATAGAAATTAAAGCAAGAAAACAAATAAAAGAATAAAAAGACTGTGTGAGCCAATAGGAATAGAGATCTGGGAAAAAGCTAGCTTTTAAAGAATTGATTTTCTTTTAATTTTGATTTTTGAGAGTTTTTGAGGAGATGGGAATATATTTTTATATTATTATGAATTTTTGTAAGTTTGGGATACACACATAGATATTGTGACAGAAGGGGTGCAAGAGATGGGCTGGTCTATTTTGAAAATTTTGAAAGGGTATTGGAAATCTTCTGTTGTATTTGGAGGAGAGTTTTAGAGAGAGATTGTCAATCTATTTCTGGTGAATGTTCTGGAGAGTCTTCTGAACAACAAAATAGGATTCAAGTTTGAAGGCAAAATTCTGTGGAGGAGATCTGGAAGCAAGAACGTGGAGCGCTTCGGAGAGACCATCAGAATCAACGAGCATCACCAGATTTTTGGATAAGCGTAGGACTCCAGGTTTTCAAATGTTTCGTCTCATTCTCTTTCAGTTTCTAAAAGAAATTAGATAAATAAATGATTATATATGATTGATTTTATTTACAGAAAAAGAAAACCTTCATTTGATATTTAATGATTCTCAGTTAGCAAACCATTAGGAAAAGATTTTTGAGAAACCATTTTGTAGTTTCATTTGTAAATTGGATCTTGAATAAAATTGTTTGTTTTGTTTAGAAAATAAATAAACTGATAGAAAACTCTGTAAAATTTCAATTGCTCACCCTTATATTTACTATGAAAAAAATCAATCTTTGTGCTTAAATAAATCTGAAAGTTGTTTCTCTCGCGATGATCTTTTATATGTATTTTTAAATATATTTGATGAATCTATTTTCCTTTCTTTTATATACAGAAAATTAAATAAATGGTGTGTATATAGTTTTTTTATATATATATAATTGTTATATATATATATAAACATATATAAATTATATATATATTTAAACTTTATTAGCTTGTTAGTTTCTGTGCTTAAGATCTGTGTAAATATATATATATATATAATAGTATTATATATAAGCTAAGAACATTTATAAAATCATTTTTATTCATTCCGGTTTTAAATTTAGTTATATTTCATGATGTGTCTTGGCCAATGGGAACTTGTAATATTCCCGTCCGCGACTACGTATTTTTTACAAAATCCCGAAAATGCATTAGGGCAAAGTTTTAAGAATTTCGGTTAATGAAGTTTTTTCATATATCAAAATTTTTGTTTATTTTATTTTATTTAAATTTATTGTATGGGGTTAGGGAGGGGATGGCTGGGCCGTACCCCACCCCTGCCCCAAGTGGCCGCGGCAGCCACAGCAGTCCCTACGGACTGTTGTGCGCAGCAGTCCGTGGGACTGCTACGTACAGCAGCCGTAAGGCTGCTGTACCAGCGTGGCAAGGGCGGCGCTTTAGGTTAAATGTTATTTATTTTTATTTTTATTTATTTTTATTTTAATTTTATTTGTTTTAAAATTTCGTGTAATATGTATATCATCATAATTTCTTAATTCTTTTTATTATATTTTATTTTTATTAGTTAGTGTTAATTGATGTTAAATTATATAAATATAAATAAAGCGTATTATCTTATTAAAATTTTTAGGGAGTTATTTTAAATGAAATTTTTATTTGTCATAAATAATTTATAAATAAAGGTTAATTGGAATGAATTACTTGTATTATTATTTATTCAGTACGGTTATATATCTTAATATATATTTTGTTTTATTTAGATTATAATTATTTAATGTATTTTATTTTAATAGGAATATTGGAATGTGTGGGATATCTTGGGTAATAGGGTAAAATTAATTTTATTATAAAATATTTATGGTAAATTTTATCGTGAAAACTGAATGCAAGCAATAGAGGAAAATGGATTATTGTCTGAATGAAATGTGGACTGTGCTGTTGTTAATTTGTGAAACTCTATGGATCGTCGGTTTATCTTATGCGTTTTGATTATGGTTTTCTTTTATTCTGGTTGCGGTGTGGGAATCTTGTGTAATTTTACATTCAGTTGTTGTTTATTGAGAATCCTTATTCTAGAGGCTAGTTATTTTATAATGTTATCTTTGCCTTGGTTAGGCTTTGAAATTTTTTGGGTCTTATATGAGGAAGGGTTGAACAGTTTGATTGAGACATTTGATTGAGAAAAATTGTGATATGGTTGATGCCTCGTGTATCTGGTTTTGGGTTATGTGCTTTATATGTGCTTGTTCAACCCTAGCCTGTTTTGAGATATGTTAAGGGTCATAGGGAGAGTGGCTCTTCATGGGCACCGGCGCCTCGGGTAAGAGGAAGTGCCAGGGGAACCCACGCAAGAGTAGTTAAACAAGTGATAACCTAAAAATAGAATTTAGGGGGAAGGGTAGTAAAACATACAAGATAATGAAAGTTGGATTCCTCGTCTATGCATTAGGGCTACCGTAGACTAGTGATAGACTGAGTAGGCCGTGGTCGGCAAAGTCGTAGTCTCGTCCTCATGAGAGATTATCGGCTCCGCAGCAGCTACCCTATGGTGTCGGCGCCTCAATAGGAGGAAGGGCCAGGTGATCCATAGATGGGTGCCGGCGCCTCGGTTAGGAGGAAGTGCCAGGGGATCCCATGAGAGTTATGCGATGACACTCTCCACTAGACATCCTTGTTGTTCTTGTTTCTTGTTGCCTCTGGATATTGTTATTTTATGTTGTTCTGATTTTAGGGTTAGGGAATCCATAGGTGGGTGTCGGCGCCTCAGTTGGAGGAAGAGCCAGGGGATCCCATGAGAGTTATGTGATGACCCGCCCTACGTGACACCCGTCTGACTTGTTCTTGTTGCCTTTTGGAATGGTGTACTGAATGGTTGATTCATAGTTATTATGGAATCGTATTCTTTTTATTGGTTCTGATTTATTTGGAAATATATTTTGGGTGTTGGTTCGGTTCTTCTGGATGTTATCTCTTATGATGTTTCTTTGAATTCTTGGGTGTTTTGTAATTTATTTATTGTGATTGCCTATGATGGTGCTAATCAACAGCGGATGAATGTTGGTGGTCAGTCATGGGTTAAATGCGGTTACCGTCAAATTATGGTCCGGGTGGGCGTGCTTTCGCGCAGGTTAGGTTCCCCATCGGCGTCTTGTCGTCACCGACTTTCCGTGCGGTGTTCCGATTGATGGGTTATGCGATTATGTTCATTATTCTTGTATCAATCCTCATGTTGGGAGATTCAATGTAATTCATGTATCAAAGAAAATTGTAATGTAATATTATTTCAATGATATAATAGTTAGGTTTGATTTGGAATTGTTAAAAGATTTATCTTGGATGTAATTGTGCGATGTTGTCATACTCGCATCGTGGCTATCAGTTGTATCATTGTATATATTTTTCTTAAATTAAATGGTTATGTTGTTTACGTTATCTTTATTCTGTTTTGTGATTGCAAAGTAACCTCGCGTGCCCCAGGGAACCAAGTGTATTAATGTTATATGTTATGCTATGTGTTTATGGTTTAATGTTGTTACATGTTACTTCTATTATTTAAAAAAAAAAAAATTATCCGCATTATGTATGTGTTCTCTGGGGTTTGCACGACGGGCGTTACATAAAAAATCATTGTATTCTCATAAAAATATTAAATAATTAATAATAAGTACTAAATAATAGAATGAAATAAACTTAAACAAATCTAGATTTTTCACATTATATGTAACCTATGGACAAATTATTAGAAACATTTAAGAAAGAAAATTGTAACAATTTCTAAAAATATTTAAAAAACTAAAATACAAGATAATAAATTATAAATTATATTTGTTAGTAATTAATATTTTTTAGTAATTAATAATTTTTTAGAAATATTAAAATATAATAAATTATTTTTTAAATAATAAACTATAAAAAGTTAGATCAAATATTGTTAAATAAATCAAATAAATAATATAAACAATAATAATAAAAACTGACGAGAAATAGCTGATATGAAAGAATCATTTTAAAAATTATTGTATCTCCATAAAAATATAATAAATATTTATTTAATTTGTTTTAAATATTATAAGTAATTTAAAAACACTACATTATTGTCGGAAATAGCTGATCATGTTCTCCACAAAAACCATTTCCCCTTGATTAATAAGGTTAAAATAGCAATCCAAATTTGTTAATTATTATTATTTATTAATATGATAAAATGTGTTTTTAGTCAAACATAAATATAATAAGCGAGAAGGAAAGAATGGAAGATAAGTAAAAAATTGAATGAAAAGATGCTCTTGTGTACAGTGTTTATTACTCAAAGTCGGTCAATATTATTCTTAATTTTTAAATCTGTCGATATAAAAATATTTCTTTTAATATTATAAAATGAGTCTATTTTTAAAAGAAATAAAATATTGCACGTCAATTGTATCTAAGGAAGCTTATTAAAGGAGAAATGAAAGGCTAAGGTAACGATAAAAGCATATTGATTTCAGAAGTAATTTTTTTTAAGAATAAAAGAAAGTATATATATATATATATATATAGTTGTTATTACATCGAGACGTTATATATTGAAAATAATGAAAGAATATTCTGTATAAAGTTTTGAAGTTTCATTAAAAATGACACGCAAGTGGAAGTCTTGTGCTACTTTTGCTACCATCGGAATTCATCGAGTGCTAGAAAATCGGACGCCAGAAAATATTGTTAGGTTTTTTGTTTTCGCGATAACTATTTTCATAAGGTTTCTTTTGTTTTGTTTAGTTTTTCTTTTAGAGATTTCTTTATTCATGGTAAGAATAAAGTATTCAATTATATTGAATTCAATGTTTAAATTATACATAAGAATTCAAGTACTAAATTAGAGAAATTAATTTTTTAGAGTGAATTCAAAGATTGATTTAGACATACTTTTTCGTTATGATGTAATATGAGTACATTTACAGGGATGGGAGTGAGGTTTATGGAAACAATGTTCAACAATCAACAAAGTTGAGAACATTCAAAGATGGCAAATTAAAATTGAGCAAAGATGGCCTCTTACTCCACTCAAATAATGGAGTTGTTGTCTCTAGAGATGTGCGCAATTCTTGGGTGGGGTTGTTAGTGCTCTAAGCCTTATTCATCAAAGAACACAAGAATATCTGTGACATGCTCAAGGAAATTCGTTAAATTGTCAGTGTAATTTCAAAGATGATCTTTTTTTAAATATTCCCATTTAGTTTTTTTAGTAGTTATATTTATTCAGTACAATTCAACTGTGCATCAATACATTTGTTTCTTTCTAAATTGAAAATATGGAATTGGATAAACTCAATTGCAGAATAGAAATATTGGAGCATTTCTAAATAAGTGTAGGATAATTTATCCTCCCACGTCCTAACATTTTTATAAAAAGAATATGGTTTTTTTTCTTCTAAATATCTTCTTTCAAATTGATTTTTATGAAATCATTCTTTATAATTTAATCTTATAAATTTATATAATATTTTTTAAATATGACTTGAATAAATTAAATTTTACATACATAAAAATATTTAAATCTAATATATTTCATATAAATATGTTTAACATAAATCAATTTTTAAAAATATAAACTTCATTCAAAATTTACTATATTAAAATGAGTTCTCTTATTTTTTAAAAAGTTATCTATTTTTAAGATAATTAATTTAAGTAATGTTAAACAAGTTTATTTTCAAATTAAACTAAGTCATTCATTTTAAATTTTTGTATATCTTTTCCATTTTAAATTTAGTTTAGTGCTTATTTTTAAATCAAGATTATATTCAATATTCTAAATGAATTATGTTGAGAGACATGATATAATTGTATTTGGGTGTTAGGGTTCAGGTTAATATTTAAAATTTTGTTTTGATTTGTTTTTATCAATTTATATCTTAAAGATCAATTTAATATAGTTGAAATATTTTATTCATCAAGAATTATTTTAAAATTTTATTCATTAAGGTTTATTTTAATAATTATTTATAAAGATGAGATATTAAAAAATATGTGAAATTATAGACATAATAAGAAGTTTCTAAAATTTAAATATTTAAGAATGAAAGAACTTCTAAAAAAAAGAAGTTTCTATAATTTAGTCTAGTGCTTATTTTTAAATGACATTATATTCAATATTCTAAATGAATTATGTTGAGAGACATGATATAATTGTATATGGGTGTTAGGGTTAGGGTAATATTTAAAATTTTGTTTTGATTTGTTTTTATCAATTTATATCTTGAAGATAAATTTAATATAGTTAAAATATGTTTTTTTTTTGTTCTAACTTTTTAATGTGACCAATGGTGTTGGTGCGACATGCCCTTCAGTACCATAGGGGTGGGGGAGACTTGACCTCGTGACCAATCTTGCAACAGGAAATGTTTAGCCAATCGAGCTAGGGCCCTAACCGCAATATAGTTGAAATATTTTATTCATTAAGGATTATTTTAATATTTTATTCGTTAAAATAAGTGCTTTGTGTAGCTATTAAGGTTTTCTTTTCTTTTTTTAGAAATTAGTAAACAAGCTATTATGTATGGAGGGTGTACACTTCTGTATTAGGAAGCCAAAGGGTGCAAAGGAAAATATTTGTGCACTATATGATAGGGGGTAGGTTTTGATCAAATTGAATTCAAATGGGGTATTGGGTGACAGGTGAAATTACAAGATCGACTTCTTTGCTCTATGGGTCTTTTTGGCATTATGATTAGGACTATGCTCTGTTTGTGGGTGCATTTTTCTTTCAATTTTTAGGTTTTTTAACTAGGAGTTTTTGTGCATTGCAAGTGGACATTGATTGCAGGGAGGCTTCCATGGCGTACAAAAGAGGAGATTGAAAAATAATGGAAATTGAGAAGTCATAGGATTGACACCAGTGAAAGTAGTGATTGACTGACTGGATGAACATTATGCCAAGTCTTCTCCCTGCTATTTTTTGTATGAAGACTAGCGTCTGAATTTTGTAACACTAATTGATATAAGGAACTATTTAGGAGAAGTCTATACTTGAGAGAGAAAGTCTACTAAGGAATCCCTATGTAATCAATTACCATTGACAAATATGATAGTTTGATGTTCTTTTCTTAAGATCATTGTTGCTCTTGTTATGCCCTAACTGGTTCAAAGTAGTTCAATCTAGATCATTTTGGATTTTTTCTTTAAATGGTAGTTGGAATTTGGCAGTACAGTTATTTTAAAGCAATTTTAAAAGAATGGAAGTCATTTGATCACTTGTTGTACAATAGTTGGTATGAATTTATTAGGATCTAAATGTAATGCCCCGCCATGTGAACCCCAAAGGACTAAAAGGGAATAATTACAATAATTTTTTTTTTTAAAGATAACATAACATACATGTAATACACATTAATTCATGACATGAATTTCATTTAAATATATTCATTTGCACATACATCCCTTGGGGTACACGAGGAGTCATTACGCAACTTAGATCCCCACAACGACAATAAAGAATAAAAGCCAAAGATATAATTCATAACAAAGTAAACATTAACAATTATAACACATACATGAAAATTCGTTGATAAGAAACCATCTGAGTACATAAATACAACATATACATAATTAACTTAACACATTGAATAACAATTTCCACGGCCAATATCCACACCAAGTTAACATTACATTACAGTACAACGTTTAAGAAGTACAATGATACAAAGTGTTTCCAACATAAATGGAAACCATACACAAGAATCATGATACACATGAAGAGATGAATACAAAGCATCATAACTGGCTCCAAAACAAGTACAACTCTAGAATCGCTACAACCGCACCAATCCGCACCTCTCGATCCTCGACTGGGGACCCAATGGGGTGCTTAGCATGTTCCACCCGACCATGTGAGTTTGGAGACCCACCCCTCATGCTAGGAGCTGACAAGAAGAGTCCTCAACCAAGAACATCCAAACACAGAATCACAAGACTCAATGCCATACAAAAGTATCATAAAACACAAGGATTACAAGAGACAATGTAATAACTTAAAGTCACAAATCCCAACACATAAATCAAAGCACTGACCAATAAACAAGTAACCAAAGGATAATCATGAAACACTTCCAAATCAAACTGAATTAATAAACATAATACAATTCCAAATTGTAACTAAACAATCAATAACATCATATCACAGTACCATAAAAGTACAAGGTCATAAGTCAAATATCAATGAGATCATACAAGACCACAAAATATACTAAAGATGTATAAAAACAATAATCAATTTAAATCAATTCAAAACAACAATCTAAACCAACTCCCATAACCTACTTCTAGAGGAACACAATAAAGTAAAACACATGGGCAACTAGGGAAGAGTGTCATCGCATAGCCTGCATGGGTTCTCCTGGCCCTTCCTCCAAACTGAGGC
Source organism: Sequoia sempervirens (assembly GCA_007258455.2). Classification (NCBI taxonomy): domain Eukaryota; kingdom Viridiplantae; phylum Streptophyta; class Pinopsida; order Cupressales; family Cupressaceae; genus Sequoia; species Sequoia sempervirens. Next base: position 6,023 of record VDFB02029642.1, on the reverse strand, counting down.
AGCGGCCCCCATCTATGGATCTCCTGGCCCTTCCTCCTACTTGAGGCACTGGCACCATAGGGTAGCTTATGCAGAGCCGATAACCTCTCATGAGGACGAGGTTACGACCTTACCAACCACGGCCTTCTCAGCCTTCCATTAGTCTATGAAAGCACTAATGAAGATGAGGCGTCCATTTTTAAATCTTATAATGATATTACTACCCAACCCTCCTAAGTTAATTATTAGGTTTTTAGTTGTTTACTAACTCACTCATGGGTTCTCCTGTGCCCTTCGCCTTAAACAGGGCGCCGGCCCCCACAAGGAGCCACTCTCCCTAGAGACCCAACAACATAAACACCAAGAAACCAAGGGTTGTACCATCATAATTTGAACAAAGAATCACAACATAAAAGCATGTGAGGCATTACCCATCTCGCTAACATGTACAACATCAAAGTCTCGTACAACCCTTTCAAAATAAAGATACCAAAACACTTGCCACATCAAGGGAACATAAAGAGAGAGAACATCAATTATCAATCAACTCAATCCTCTGGAAGATTCTCAAAAAGTTTACACTAGGGTTCCCCATCAAAGAACTGACAACCATAATTACAAGGCCACAAGAACTATTTTCAATACAAATGTAATGAGTGCATAAACCAAAATAAGATCAACAACTCCAATACTGACTAAATCGGAAATCCAAGGGAAACCTCTATTTTCTCCTCTCGGAATACCCGTAACTCAAAGAACTTTTCAAATTTGACTCATTAACAACTCAAGCAGAACCATCAATCATGACAATGAAAACATTAACCGATTTACCACTTAGGATAAAGAACAATAGAAAACATATGGGTTCCTAAAGAATAGCAACATAAATTAAATGGGAGAAATCTCCAACTCAAAATCAACTCACGAAAAGTCACATCGAAAGGATCTAACAAAACAAGCCATAAAACCACACATTCAAATACAAGATATCCTTTCCTCCAATAAGAAGTAACTTGAAACAATCTATAAAGAACATTATTTTAAAGATCAATCATTTCCAACCTTTACAATATTGCGAAGTGAAGATATAATCTGATGTGTTTAAGCCATAAGACACTAATCACAAATCAACAATGGTGTCACCCCAAATAGGGAAACGCAAAAGAGAAAATCAACCTTTAATTCAAAAAAATCACTTAACAAACCCTAAAGCCACCAACTAGGTATTCCACGGGAGACCTCAATTTTCTCCTCACAAGAATCCCTTAGATTGGTACGAAATTACATTCATAAAATCAGCAATATGACAATGACAACAATTATCTAATCACATTCTCAATTAAAAGATACTAACCTACTCAACAACCAAAACAATTACAATTTCAAGATTCTAAATAACCATCCATATAAGAACCTCATTTAATAGAAACTCAAATTGTCATAAAGATATCCACTAACTAACAATCCAAAAGAAATAATTAAAAAATGAAAACTCAATTCAAGGAACAATTTGTTTCATTGACTTAAGTTTATAAAACTACCATAATTAGGTCAATCGAGTTTACTACAATTCTTAACCATGGTAAAAGATATACAATTGTATTATTTAAGAGTTCAGTACAAATGCGATACAACATTTAGAATTATAAATAATTCAACAACCTATACATTTCTACTCTATTTTATCTATTAAATAAATTCTTCTTTGACTACATATAAATTAAAAATCAATTTTCTTTTATTTCCACTAATTTTAAAATCCATTAACTACATCCTTAATTAAATACTAGCACATACTAAACATTTCTCATAACTTAAGAACAAGCGTTCATATATATATATAACACCTACTTGAGTTCGCAATTCCCAACATTTAATTTAAAACTCCTAAATTGAATTACTATTCTCTTTAATTCTACACTTCCATTATAAGGGAGTACTATGAACTCAATATTCTAGAAAATAAATGTCTTCATTAATTCATATTCATTTTTCGTTATTCTAAGAGAAACTAAACAAAAGCAACGAGTTCAACCAAATTGACCTTCCTACTAAAAGGCATAGCAAATTATAATAATATATGTTTATACATTCTAAAATATAACTAATGTAGTTAAGTGATTTAAAATCTCATCCTACAAGAGTCCTAACTTCACTATACAAATATTTCACTAAATACCTTGCTTTGACATTTTATCTCCATAATGAGGGTATATTTACATACCTATTCATACAAAGACATAATACCAAATGCCAAACATACAATGCCAAGGAGACTAACTTATGATAATGCAATAATTAAGAAAGAGTCTCTGGTTAATCAAAGGAGAGTAATTTCTAATTTTCTTATTGAAAAGTTCTACTAATTTGGATCCACAGTCTCATACTAATTTGAATAAAAAGTTGAGACAGGTTAACAATAAGATCATAAAGATTAATTGAACCTTTAAACTTCCTATTATGTTTAGGTACGCAGTTGAGACAGTTGACAAAGAAAATCAAAGAAAAATATATAATTTACTACACCCATGCAAGTCTAAAATTTGCAACTGAAAAAGGGGCAATGGTTTCAGGGAGGCTATTTAAATCTGTACAATGCCTCAATTCTAAATGCTGCAACAGTGACAGATTGCCAAGAATATCAAAAAAATGAGTTTTAGACGTGGAAGCTGAGATGGGTCGCCAATGGTTTCAGGGAGGTTGTTAAATTTGCACACTCTCCTAAGTATAAATGCTGCAGCGGTGATAGGTTTCCAACGGTATCAGGGAGATTATAAAAATTTAGATTACCAGACTATGCGAAGGAGCTCATCTAACCACTGTATCCAATAACATCAATTTCTCTCAGCTTCGACTGAATGAAGCTAATTGGCAAAGGCTTGAAACATTGCTGGTACCGCAGAATTGGGGCCAATCTCACCATTGGTCCTCAATTTCTTCATCTCTGAACAACTCGCTAATGATCTTTTCGGACCAAGAGTAGGCCATTACGAACCAAAGCTCCGTTGAGATGGTTACTGCTGCAAAAACGCGGAGAAGCCATTTTCCTTCAAATTTAGGTACATTCAGATCTGATAATAAACTGTATATTTATTTAAACATATACTATCCACCATGTTCCATGCAGTCACAGACAGCTACAAATGATTCGAGAGATTATTTATATCAAACTCTCAAGAAATTGGAAGTCTAAAACAGATGTCCGGGAAATGAGTCAGCTACCATAAAGAGAATCACGTGCGAAATTGTTCTTACAAAATAGCACATCAGAGCAAGCATTCCAAAATGAAACAAAACGCTATTTTACCAAAGGACAACACAAATGGAAGCCTGCAAGAAAGGATGCATGTCCTGAGAGATTAAGAAACTTTCAAGCAATAACATGCAACATGCATTCATTTTCTTTTAAAAACATAGAGATAAAAAAATTCAGAAGAATAAAGAAACCTGGTACAAATTGTTTGTCTAAACTAGAGCTTTGATGCTAAGAGCTCTCCACCGATGCAACCACAACTTCTTTCAACCTCCCACTGTCGAGCAAAGAAGCACCCATACCACAAAGGGATTTGCATAACTTCTTTAATGCTACCATGATTCTCCCAAGTCTACTAACTTGGCATCGATCTGCACTTCTTCTTCCCATATTTTTGGTCTAGAAGCTGATGAGACAAAGGAGGATAAAGCATATACCATTTTTTTCCAGCTTCTCTTGCTTTTTACTCCTCCCAAAAATGATGCTTTATTATTATTTATTTATTTAGCAATAACAATTCACCTTCCAATTTCCAATCACTTTCCCTGTTTTAAAACACTTAAGCTTCCTATCCATTTAAATTCCTTATCATATTAATTATCTTTGAACAACTAATAAATTATTAATTATTATCGAATATCATTAAAGAATATTTTTACAAAACAATTAGTTTAAATTTAATCATTTGTTCTAAATCATTTGATTTAATTTAATTGATTATTATTTTAATTTCTAATCATATTTTAAATAACCTTGCAAATCACTTATGATTTAATTAAAAACATGATTACTAACATATTATATTTTTCACACAATCAAATAACACAGTAACCAATGAGACACACACAAAAAAAAACTTACACACAAGTTCAGAATAACCGACACGGAGGGGTATTACACTAAATCTTTATAGATTGTTTCTAGATTAAACATTAGATATAAAGATTGCTTTTATATGTCATTGTGCATAATTTCAATTCAAAAACAATCTTATCAAGACTACAATCATAAATATACATAATTTTAATGGAATAAAGTTGTTGATGGTGAAAACATACAATCATTAATTAATAGGTATTGTGGGAAGACAATGTCAACAAAAGAATAAAAGCAGTAAAAACATTTATTCCAATCACGAATTCAAACAGTATTCTATTCCAATCACTATTTTAATCTCAACTATGAAAAGTTAGATAGAGGGCTATTTAATGTCTAATTTGTTTCAAAAAATTAAGTTAAAAAAAGTGTTTGTTTCTATATATAAATTTAATATTAGAATATTGTGATATAAAGAGGTCTATTGCTTGATTGATTAATTTTGGAAATTGAAAGTTTATTAAAAAGTATATACACAATATAAATTAGCACAATTTAATATAATGTTTAATTTTTTTTTGTTAAAATCTTGACAAAACAATAAATATTAAAATAGCAATTTATATTTATTCACATATTCCACCCAAACTCAATTTCTCCAATGAAGTATAGGCAAGCATATATGCAATATGTGATGTTTCTACTAGATGATACTTACAATGATCTCCACCAAACATGCTTGTAAACTCATGACAATGATGTAAAAGCTTTTCTTGTTAATGGAAAAATTGGAAAAAAAATTACTTTAGTATAGACATTGTGTTCATTTGTGTAGGAATAAAATGACATCATGTAGGTTACAAAATTTTGTCATCAATCTGTTTGTGTTTATTGAATTCCACTTTCAAGTTCACTATACTTATTGATTATCACTTTCAAGTTCATTGTACTTCTAATATTTGTGTTTTACTAAATGCCAAATTCATAGTTCAAAACATGAAACTCCACCATAGTATCTGAACTTCTAAAGTTGATCTTCAACTTGTAGAAGCCCACAAGGATAGGTATCATCATTTGATATGGGACAAATACTAGACAAGGAGCAGTATGTGCTAGACTAGGCTTGACATGGTATATATTTCTCAAGATTCGACATATTTGTTTAGAACATGCTCCTATTGCACTCTCACATACATGGATATTTGGATCACCATGACATTTTCTTCTGTGTTGCTTCAAAAGTACTTGATGAACTAAGATAATATTGTACATAGTATTGCATAAGCAAATATGTTTGAAATCCTCAGGTTTTCTAGAAGCATCCTTTTTGGGAATGAGTGCTACGAAAGTATCAATGAGTGACTTTAAGAAAAAAAATGATTCCTTTGATCCCTATATCACTTCATAGAGCTCCTCATCCATTACATTCCAATTTTTTTGGAAATAGAAGGTACAAAAACCATGTGGGGCTGGGAATTTGACACCTTTAATTCTAAAAATAGATGTCTTAACTTCTTCCATGACAACATTGTTAGCTACATTGTAATGCCCCATCTTGTAACCTAAAGAATGTTGCAATGACAACAAAAGTGTAATAATTTTCTTTTTTATAAGTAAACATTAACTTAACTAATTACAACCAATCCCTAAGTAACACGATGACACACTACTTGAAAATCCCATAGATGACATTAGTATTTAGCATTGCATGTAATTAATTTTCATAAACTTAAAAGCATACATTAAACAACATTTAAATTACATCAATAAAGATATAGAGTACAATTACATTGCATTTGCAATAACATATACAATGCTCATTTTCCAAATGAGGTAGGTCAAATAAAAATGTACAGTTACATATTACAATTGTTCACCACATTAACAATTGAGGAGTGATACATATATAAAGTTACCACTAATACAAATAATAAAGTACATTTCAGCTCATGAGCTCTCCATCCAAGAAGCACTC
>VDFB02029640.1:0-37898 GCA_007258455.2 Sequoia sempervirens | reverse complement strand
GGTGTTCTTAAAGTTATCCCTAATTTGACCCTCTTTTTTTTGTGAACCCTTAATAGGTTGAGAGAAGGAAACCCTTTCCTACTGATGAAATTTTCCTTTCGCTCCTGCTTTTCTGTATTAACAAGGTTGCCCTTATTCCCCATCTTTTCTATAGATTTGCATACCCCTTTAATCTATGAGGTTTCATCATGAGCATCAGGAATTTTGCTTGGTTGGATGCATTCATTCTCCAGATGAATTTCCTTTTTCCTCCTATCAACAAGATCATTACAACTTTCATTCCAAATCTTTTCACTAGATTTGTGCACCCTTTCGACCTGCGAGGCTTCATGATGAACATCAAGAACTTTACTTGATCAGATGTGTTCATTCTCTAGCCGATTTGCCTTATTCTTCCTAGATCAGCCAACACAATACAACCTTTCTACGTTTCTCTTGGATTGAAGAGACCCCATGGATTTCTTTCTACTTTACTTTATGATCCTCATGAGATTCAAGTCTATTTTTCATAGATCTGTAGTCCTTTTCATAGTCTTGATAAAAGCGATCGAAGAAGTCAGATCCATTGTTAATGTTTCTTCTTGGCTGTGAGATATGATCCTTCTTGTGTATAGGTCTTTCATCTACCCAAATATCAAATACTAGTTGTTTCATTTTGTCCAAGTGCTTGACAAGATGAAATGGCCTCTAGTTAGGTTTTACAAACCTATATCTCATAGGTTGCAAAATATTCCTTGCATGTTCCCTTCCTAGGTTGCCAGTGGGACCATAGCTATGATTCAACCTCCTGTCATCACCTTGGGGACCACAAAGGTTTGAAGATCTGAAATTTTCTAGAACATGACCATTGCTTTGTTGTTTTCACCATAGTCGTTTCTCTACCATTTTAACTTTATGAAATTTAGGGAAAAATTGAGTATAATCACCATTAAAATTATAGGAACATTAGGATGAACATGTATCATCCCCATAAAATGATAGGAATTTTAGGGAAAACATTTATTATTGGGCCATTAATTTATAGGAACCTTAGAGAAGCTATGTGACATCACTTCAAATTATAGGTAATTTAGGTTTATTATATTTAATCACTCATACAAAATTTACTATTTTTATGTGGTATACATAAGATGATTGAAAACTTACTGTGACTGTGGATTCATATTTAAGCAAAAGAAACCATCCCAAATATATAGGATTTAAAAATAAATAAAAATATAACTAGTTATTAGGTGGATCAATGAATCCAATAAAGAAAAAATGCACTCATTCTAATATTGATCATATCCACCTTATAGTCCCCCACCATCATGTTTATTCTAGAAATTTTATTAAAATGTGCATAGAAGCATACTTCTAACATAATCAAATACCAATCAAAACAAAATAAATACAATAAATGTAACTAATATTAAGAAAAAATAATAAATTTTGTATGTACTTTTGTGACATCTATCTCTCACCTCTTACTTAGAGAACTCTTTATGATGCATTATATCCTACCACCAAACTTCAATAAAAATCCGTCTACACTCAACACACACCTCTAAAATTATGAGTTAATGTGTATTCCATATCAAAATACCACCTCCCTATTATTAATATCCCCACTGTAAGCTTCTATATTGTACATAAATCATAAAAAATATTATAAACAATGAAATGAGGTTGAAAATAGTTTTATAAGAGTTTGATAGATTTTTAAAGCCTGGTCAAGGACAAAAATACATATCCCAACCTATTTAATTGCATACATACCTTACATTATCAAGTTAATCAAGTATATTAGTTTACCATGCAATTAAGTGGAATGTAATCATTTTCATAAACACTTACAAATTGAAAAATTCATTATTATTAGTGCAATGCATCTTTAGAATCTTTATCATTTTTCTCATTGCACTATAGCTATGCCCTTGGGATGAATTTGAATTGCATCTTTGTAAAGGATTATTTGTACCCATTAAATCAAATTCTAATATGTAGAAGGAGTTGGGCATTTTCAACTCAATTAGATGCCATTATTAAGCTCACATTGATCATTCATAGTTAAGTATGGATAATCCACAACATCCCACATAGATGACCTATTGATGTAGGAGCATCCAGTGGTGTGAGGGAAATCTTGCATCACCCAAAAATATGCTTTCCATTTATGTTCCTTTTGTTTTCTTTTTGTAGATGTTTTTGCATTTCTGGATACCCTTTTCGTCGAATAAGAGTTCCCAACTTTCAAAACTACTTTTCTGCTTTTTCTGCTCAACTGCTATTTTTAGCAGGTGTGAATTTGAAGGCGTGGGAAGACAAAAATTTATGGGAAGGTTCATAATGAAAAAATAAGCACTTTGGCAAAAGAATCGGGTCAAGACCATTCACGGTTTTAAAGTTATTCAAGTTCCAGTTTCTGCTTTTTGCCTTGAAAAACCTTCCAAGTCCAGTTTGAGGCACTAAACGGTCCTATACAGGCCCAAAAATCGTCGGAACTGGTGGAGCAAGTTCTTAGCACGTTCTTCACTCCAAGATCTTTTCGACGGTACAAACGGTTCGAAAAACGGAGTCCCGGATCAAAAGTTATGGCTTCCGGAAGTTGGCCAATTTTTGGAAAATTGCCAATTTTCAAATTAGGACTCAATGATTGAATTTCAAATTGTAATTTTTGGTGCCAAACCGCCAAAACTCATATCTCGAATGTTGTTTTTGGCTCCAAACGGGAAAGGGGCTATTTATGGGCTAGTTTCTGATTTTCTAGTAGCTTTTTGGGGAAAAGAGTTTGCATGCTGCAAAAAGGGTAACTTCTGTAATTTCTGTAATTTCTGAACTTCTGTAGCTTGCATGTATCACAAAGCTCGAGGATTTTGGATCCTCTGCATGTAAGACGTTCCATTCTAAATAATAATAAAAGTTCTCTGGTTGTTTGCATCATTTTTTGTGTCTCGGGTTTGCTCCCTCGTCACCTATAAATAATGCCACTACATGTGAAAAATCATCTCAAAATAATGAAGTTGGGTGCATGAAACCTATACAAAGTCAAGTTTTGAATCTCTAACCTAAAGTAGAGGGCTCTCCTATAGGAATACATTCATGATTGATATGTTAAGAGATTTAATTGGCTTGCTAGAAAATTGAAGACTACAAATAACCCACCTACCTTCTAATTCCCTATAACACTATTCTATGCACTACATCTAGATATGATACCTTTGGTTGTGGGGAACAAAATCTTTAATTAAAATTGAGCAATAAATGGGGTGATAGTGATAGAGTTGAGATAAATGAACCACTTTCTTTTTTTTAATGATAAGACAAAAAGTTTTGAACCACTAATGAAATGTTTAATAATAATGTTTAGAAAATAATTCTTAGATAATGAAAACTATTTTTAATAGTTAATAATGATAAAAAAAAATTGGAAGTTACTAAAGCAAGTCCATTTTAAGAATGTCTTATCCACCAATTAAATAACAAAACAAGTCAATAAATTAGATTATCAAAAAGTAATATCGAATAAACAATATATAGATTTAATTAAGAACTAGTCATAAAAAATATCAAGTCATCATTGCATAAACCATGATTCATATACAAATTTTTAGATAGACTAGAATATTTCAACTCAAAATATTATGTCTATGGACAATATTTAACATACATTACATTAAATAAATGATATTTGTTCTTGAGATAATGAAAGACCATAACTTGTCGTCCTTGGACAAATAAGGTACATTTCAAGTGTCACATAAGAATAGTCATTGTCATTGTAATATAATTGATAGTAATTAGTTAAAAGACTTGTAAATATTGACCAATCTAACATTCTATTTTTTTCAAATAAAATAAATCTCGTCATCAATAAAAACAGGTGTCATGTAGAAATTACTCCCTGTCATTGTAAACTAATTGATAATAGTTAATTGAAAGACTAGTAAATGTTTTGACTTTTGAAACCAATTCATACCGTGGGTATTCAACTGATAAATTTAAACCGACACTTCTATTTCATTGAAACCGGCTACGAATGTTCACAGGAACATCGTAATTAATATCACAGACAAAGCAATGTTTTCAAGACAGAGACGTGAACATAGACAATGGAGGATTCCTCATATTTACTTAGAAAATGGACTTTACTATTCGAAAATAAGTTTCAATTATGTAGAAAATCAGATTGATGGACAACAGCATCGACACTTCTTGTTTTATCCTTTTCTTTCTTCACTTAATAATAATTCTTTTATTAAGTGTGTATATAATTCTCTCACATGAGTAAGACAAGATGGGTTTAGTATAGGGAATATCATTGTTGATTCTTTAGATATATATAGACTATCGATCTTATATAGATAACTGTTCTTGGAGTGCATTCAATAGAGTTTGGATTGTATGTATGATATCTTATACAATATTTGACACGAGGAAATAAAGCAAGATTTGATTTACTTCTCTTGTAGATTATCAATTTGATATGCTTGTATTCTTTTTTCAAAAATCTAGTATATAGTTCTCATAAATATTGTACAAGATGGTGTAAATGCATAATGTTCCCTATTGGTAGGTATTTGAAGACATTTATATCTTCTCTACCACCAGCTTAGATTGTCATCCAAAGTGTAGATTAATGCAATTGAATACAATGATTTTACAAAAATAATACTTATAGTTTAAGATAGGTAGTTACAAAACAACAATGGGAAAATCTAGTAGTTTGAAGAATATAATAATAAGAGGATCTATTTATGGTGTATTATTCAGGTACTTCATCAATACACTCTTGCTTTCCATTTTGCATTCTATTTTTTAAATATATCATCCTTTAAAATGTTTCTTATGAATATTTTTTGTCTTGAAATCCTTCTTGAGACATTATAGACATCTTCATTTTCATCCTTTCATCAAGCTTTTGTTTCATGACATAGAGAGAGTCGTTGATCAATTGGAATTTTTTTCCCCAGTACAATCTCTTTCTCTTCACTAGTTTAAATAAACATGAAGTGTATTGTAGAACACATCCAATTGGTTTATTGATTTAGATTTCTAATTATGTTTTAGTTATAAAAAAATTTATTTAGTGAGTTTTTTTTCAAAAAATCAATAATTTAAAAGTTGACAATGTAAATTTATTTGAAGAGGATTTCACCAAAGAATAGTTAATTTTCATATTAAACCTTGCTAAAATGCCACCTCACAATATAGAAGGGCTATTATGATGGCTATGGTAGTGTTCAATTGTTGAACACTCTAGAATACTGAGAGGGGGGGTGAATCAATATACTTCAAATTTCAATCTCAATCTTTAATTGTTGAAACTAAGTTATACCATTAAATAATTCATCTACTTAATCAAAATAGAAAACAAGATAAGCATCCACACAAGAACACAGTTGGCATCGGATATACGTGGAAAACCCCATAGGGGAAAAACGACGATGAGAAATGTTGCTTAGATCTATTGTCCAAATCTAGCCTCACAAATGAGAAACAATTACAACTTGGATTTGGGGCTACAACCCAAGGAAGTTGCAACTCCCTGATTATAGTTTTAGGGTTACACCCAAGGAAGCTACAACTCCTTGACTGCAATAATTGTAATATGACTAATTTTATGGCTTCAACCCACTGATAGTCATCAATTCTGCACATTAGACCTGAGGCAGATATTATCACACTTTGTCCATACACTTATACATCTTCACACACTTCTATACATCTCTTCTCATCTTTGATATTTTGTATATATCATCTACACGCTTTGCAAATACACATTAAGTCAACCATAAACAAAAAATATGAAACTTTTAGCATGTCCGACTTGATAGCCATTGATGGTACACAAAAGAGATAAAAAAAAATTTACGTTTCTCCCAAACGAGTTGGCATGACCCATACAACATATTCAATCACTCCTTAAACTCCACTCAAACTTGAATTAGTGGCGCACACCATCAACATGTCTTAGTTGGCCTTAACAGAAGCATATCTTCACAAAATGACTTGAAACGCCTATGCAATATTGGAAACAAGAAATATCTTCATGCACTTCATACCTTAGTCACTATGAGACTTGTGGAGTGTCCACATAAGCTCATATAACTAAACATTACAATCTTCTGCTAGTGCAAGTATTCAAACATATGTTCTAATGAGGATTAAGCATCCAAAACTAACTGTATCAATCCGTCACTTTGAAAATTGAACTTGCAGAGCACCAAATTACTTGAAACTTCAATATAACACATGCTTTAGACATCATTGAGTATATCTTCAAAATTTCTTGGCCAAAACTTAACATTCGGAGGAATGTAGAGCATTCCAACAAGTCTCTTGAACCACTTTGTACTACCCTATCACAGTCTAGTACTTTGTCACTTGTAACTTTCTCTACGAAAGGATGGTTGATATGAAACTTTTAAATAACAACTTCACATCTTCATGAGCTTAACTTCTAAACCACAAGACTAGATATAGCTTTGCGGAAGGATGCAAACCAAAACACCATGTCTATACCTTAGAGTATATACTGTGAATGCCTTAGACAAAAAAATTGCAACTTTTCACTGAGTGTAGTGCACCAAATTGATAAAATATCATTGTAGGAATCCTTGAAACAAACAAAGACATGTGTACCTACCTCAACATCATACTAAGACATTAGGATGACTCTTAGTCAATGCTAACATGCACCATTAGATATCTCCACATACTACCAATCTCCAAAACATATACACACTTAAGCATACTTTTGACATCAATGACAATCAAGCTTATCAAGCCGCAACATCAATATCATTCAATAAAAAAAAAACATTAATTTAGAGTTGAAATTTGAGCCTCACATTAATTAATGTTTGAATAAGATTTACATTCTTGATATCATTAAAATTCTATCACAATAATTTAACGCATTGAAAGTGTAATAAATTTTAAATAGTAGTTTCATTTATGCATTGACTATTCTAGTTTGGTGAGGCTTAAGTTAACTTAGGCATAATAATTTTATTAATTTGGGTGGTTTATTTCCTGTATTGAGTAGTTTTACACCCGCCATATACTTTATACCTTTAAAAGGCTATAACATTGTGTAAATTAATCAAATCTCATTCCATTTTCTCTCTGGTGAAGTAGCATAGGGATCCTCTCTATCTCGTGAAGGTTATTCTGCAATTGATTTTCCTAGGTGCTTTGCTCTAACATGGCATCAAAGCACATCCAGTGATTCATCACAACCAGTATCTTATTGTCTTCCTAATTGGGATTCCTATTTTTCAAACATTGGTTCCTTGTTCGTGGAATCTCACATTTCTGATTTGGAAGACACATTTGAGGGTATGCCCCTCCTATTTGATGAAAGTTGTGGTACAACTGTTGTCACTCCATCTCAGTCTTTGGAGTGTTCAGGACCAGTTTCCTAGTGGTACCTTGTTTGTCACCTTCTGTTGTGATTGGGCATGTTCCTGATTGGTTCGTGGCATCATTTTCCAAGGTCTTGGCGACACATGAGTAGATTTCAGAGACACCATCATACATTTTCATGCTTCTTTCTTTCAATTCCTATCTAGAATGGGAAGCATACTTGCATTTGTATTTGGTTTTGTTTCTTCCGAAAGGGAGACAAGTTGTTTGTCGACAATGGATCATGTTTTTTCTTTACGCACTTACCATTTTTGTAGGTGATTACACATTGTGGGGGGGCTACATAGTCTCTCTCTTTCCCTCTTATGGGGGGGTTGTTGATTTTATATACATGATGTATGTAGTCCTTGGGGGGTGTAATTGAGTCCTCCATCCATGCATCATTTTTTGTTTTCTTTTCTCTTTTGGAGAGGGGTTTTTTCCCATAGGGTTTTTCTCCTTTTCTGTAGTTGCGAGAGATTTCTTTTTTGCATTGTAAATGGGTACCTAACATGGTTGTGTAGCTAGGACCCATACTGCATTTTTATTTTTGCATAATAATTCTCCCTAAGTTGCACTTAAGGGGGGGTTTTAGAGTAAATTATATTTACCTTAGGCTTAAATTAACTTAGGCATAATAATTTTATTAATTCCTAGGTGGTTTCTTTCCCGTATCAGGTAGTTTTACACCCACCATATACTTTATGCCTTTAAAAGGTTGTAACATTGTGTAAATTAATATAATCTCATTCCATTTTCTCTCTAGTAAAGTAGCATAGGGATCCTCTCTATCTCGTGAAGGTTATTCAATGGTTTATTTTCCTAGGTGCTTTGCTCTAACAGGTGGCATTGACCTGGCATTATTTCAATTTAGTGGACTTGGAACAATATACTTAGGGAAGATTGAGGGAGCAAGAGCTAACAAAGCTCTTTGGAAATTAAGAACTAAAAATGAAATCATCCCTCAACACGGTGACATTCCTACCATAGTAAAGGTGTTTTCTGCCTACCAAGCCAAAGTTTCGACATCAACTACCTAGTCATTTGAAGTAGTTACTAAAAATAGTCCACCTCAACAATAGTCTCTTTTATTTGCTTAAATATTTCATGTGAACTTTATGTTTTATGGAAGTTGAAAAGACTTATTTTTTGCGATTATTTCAAGAAGTAGTTACTCTTACTTCCTTATATATGTAATATAATGCAACTAAAAAATCTCAACAATTTTTTGAATATAAATGCATAGGAGTAGAAGTAGAAATCTTATGGACCTATGGATGCATAATTTTGGGATCATTGAATGAATGAATAAAATTATCATGATTTGTGTGTTTTGATTAATTTTTTAAGTTATTACATTTCTTTGTGAATGTATAATTTCCATTATTTATTTGATCCATTTCTATTTTGGTGTCATCTTAGGTTATAAGATTTCAGTTTATCTTTCATGGGATCTGTGAAGTAGTCTATGTGCTATGCAATTCTATGATAATTGCAATTTATCTATTAAGTTCAATTTTCTATAAAAAAGTAGAAGAATTGGATATTGTGCCTTTCCTACTTTCTAGTTAAAATCATACCCCATTTAAATTTAATTTAAAAACAAATTATTCTTCAAAAGAGATAGTTATACCTCATAAAATTTAGAGAGAAACTATTTCCCATAGAAATAGTTTACTCAACTGTTGGCAACTAATATGCATTTAGTTTGGGTAATAGAGTTAAGAATTTGAGTTGTGAGAAAGTGCATAATCCGTTAACTAACACTAAGTAACATAAATACATTTTAAATTCAATAGATATATAAACAGGTGTAGTGTTTTACTTGAATTAAGAATATTTAGATATAACCTTGGCAAGGAAAAAATATTTATACATAGTGTCCACAAAAATAGTCATAAATGTGTAAAAGTAAACTTAGAACTACATAAAACAAACCAACCATGACGAAGATTTAAAATTGTAATTATGATTTTGAAACAATTTTCTAATGAGTACGAAGCATGATAACATGAAATAGAGCAATTTAAGGATATGGCTATGTATTATTTTTATTAGTGCATGTAAATAATAATAGGGAAAACATTGACTATCAAGGGTCCAATTCAAATTATTTTTTGTGTTTGGGTAAAATTGATATATAAGGTTAAATTAAAACAAACTATTGTAAAAAGAACTATGATAAAAAGTTTATGCATGCCATTTTGATTTCAATAACTTTAGTATGTTTGAAAGGGATAAAAAAAAATGATAATAGCTATTCATATCGAGAAGAAACATAGTAATCATTTCCCAAGTAAGCTAAAAAAGTTTCAATAATATTCATTGATGAGGGGCTACTCCACCCGACACCCACAAAACACAATAGTAGATATCAACACAAAAAATGCAGGATAGAAAAATAACGAGCACTTTCAAGTACTTTTAAAAAATGAAATTGTAGATTTAGAAATTACAATGTTATTTCCACATGGGCTTGATTCACTACAAATAAAATTAACTATGAGAAAAATCTATTATTTGGAGCCACAATATGCACTAATGGAGCCACCTCATGTAACCTCCATTAACATGTTTATTTTTTACCAATAGCCACCCTAGAATATTTTGGAAAGTGTGATTTGCCCCTTTGTTTTGGCACCCAAAGTTCCAAGCATTCATTTTTTCCACCTAGGAAGACATTTTATCAAAATTCACTTTTGGTGGCATAACTTCCCAGAGCCGTAACTTTTGATCTGGGTGTCTAATTAGTTATTATAATATATTGTTGGAAAGCTCTTGACGAGATAGACAAAAACGAAATTGTATAAAGAAATTTAGTCTATTTTTTGAGTTGTTTCAAGTCTTTTAAGGGTTCCAAACTTGATTTTGAAACTTTATTGGAAAACTTTCTCGAGACAAAAACTTTAATATCTTCTAAAAGGTACATGGTATTGAGATGATTATTTTTCCTTTAGATACATCTTTCAATTACACTCCTTGGGGTAATATTTTTAGGTCCATATGAACCTATTTTGGCTAACTTTAAAAAAATAGCAAGTGACAATTTTTGACATTTTCTAACTTCTTATTGCCTTACACCCCTTAAGTGTCATTATGGGACTCAAAACAACCAAAGAGAGTAAGGAAAAACAATTTTTTTGGGTGATGCAATATTGTCCCTACACCACTAGATGCTCTTGCATCATTCATGGCGATTATTTATTGAATTCCATATAATATGAAATAAACATAACAGACATACCTTGTAATCAAGTTTATCATAGCATTCCCTTTGCCAAGTTATAAATAATTTTCTAATAAAGGGATATCAGAAAAAGTAGGACTATATACACCTATATAAATACTAAATCAAAAGTAGGGTTAGCATCAATATGAATTGTATTATAGTAAGTGTATTCTATTTCTTAATTCAACTATGCAGTATTTGGTTTTACATCAAATAAAATGCATAGTTGGACCCAAAAATAACACACACTAATCATTATGGACTATGTAAATCTAATGTCTTTAAGTGTTATACTTTCTATTTTATTTTTGAAGACAATTTCCATAGATCATTTTATTTAATGTAAAAATTCTTGGATGTTAACGAAATAGTCATTTTTTTTCAAGGAAAGTGTGTGATACTTTAGCGTGCCTCAAAATATTATGAAGAGCAAGGATAACAAATATTTTGAAGGGATTCTTAGCAAAAATTATATATGGATAGACAAATAATCAAGAAATAGAGAGATTGAAAAGAAAAATATGCCACACCTTTAACTAGAGTATTATAGAAGATATTTATAAGTGTAATATCTAAAATTTAATTTAATTGCTTTGACCTAAATATTTATATCATTTAGTTCTTTGACTAAAGAGGGCTGCTCATTGCAATACATGTATAATGCTTTGTGTCTTTCTTTGAAGAAATAAAAAAAAGTAAGGCATGATATCTTAATTCATCACTAAAAATCCACTTGGACAATTTCATAGGATAAATATTCAAGGAAAATCAAATTATCTAAGCATTAATAAATGTTTAAGTGATATACTTGTATAATATGTTAAATTGAAAACTTAAAAAAGCTTGATTTTCCACCTTATACATAAGATTATTTATTTGAGAATAACATAAAATTTCCCCCATCATTTTTCCAATCAAGAAATCATCCCTTTCAACTTGTGGAGTCATTTTATAGGATTTCCTTACAATAGTAGATAGCGAAGAATTAAAAATTATAAGTGTAAGGAAATAACAACCATACTTGAGATATTATATTTTTTAAAATCAATAAAAGTATAACTTATTGTTGGGTGAATAATTGAATTACGCATACAACTCACTCATTCAATTATTTATCATCTCCATCTTTTAAGCCCCATCATCTTGTTTAGTTTTTAAAAAATGCATAAAAACACACATTTAAAATCCAATGCTAATAAAATATAAATAATAAATAGTAAACAAAACTAACATTATGAATAATAATAAATTATTTATAGTTTCATAACATTCATCTCTCACTGAGGGATGAAGAGGTTGACATGGGTGGGCTTCATTTCACTATGGATGCTAAACTGATAGCTAAAGCAGCTGGTCTTAAATATGAAGGAAAGAAAATCACCAAAAAAAGTAGAAGGAACTACCAGACCTACATTGACATATTTTTGGAAGCCAAGGAGAAAGTGCAAAGGTTTCAGAACGGCTATGCCAGGTTGTTACTCCTACCTCCTTACCACAATGTAAGTTTTTTTGTTATGAAATATTTCACTTTAGAGGGTCAATATTAGTCAGTGCACATATACCATTTCCCTATCCTAAACCACATTCGACATTTGGAGAAAATCAATTTTCCCTTTTTCCTCCTTTCATCGTTATAACGAAGCTTGACTAATGGATCCAACCCACCCCTAAATCAGGGTTTAATTAGGGCAATCTACAAATATGTCCTTGTCGCCACCCCACAAAAGAATGCATTTCATAATCTACTCGAGAGCAATCTATCCCCTAAAAGCTTTGTCAAAATCGAGTTGTTGGAAAGTCTACCCCACTCCCTTGAGAAAGAAACAAAAAATCGCAAGACACCTCCCCCTAAAAAAGTGGACCCCTCATGGATGGTGCTCCTCAAATTACTCCTAAAAAATGCAATATTGCTCCCCTCTCTTTAGGTGTCATTAAGAAAATAAATGTGACGATTAAAGAGCCAGGATTTGAATCTCTATCCATTACAATCCTCGATGACCAAGATATAAGCCCAGAAAGCGGTTCCACCACCCTTGTTGGTTATAGGTCTACCTATCTTGCTCTTGTTGCTTCCAAAGGAAAGGAAATAAGTAAGAAAATCAAAAATTCTACTAATAGGAAGACTGGGGCCCCTTTAGAATTTGAGAATAAAAAACAGAAGAAAGTCTTAAGGGAGGAGAATAATACCTCCTTTGAGAACGAGTATGTCCCATAATTTTTTGGAGAAACTGAACTCTCTGAGGAAGAGGTTTCGGTGTCTGAGGATTCTACTCAAGAAGAGGAAGAAGGAAATACTCAACAAGAGGAGGAGCATGGTGAGGATGAAGGGACAAATCTTAGAACGACTAGAGAAAAGGGAAATATAAATGAAATCCCAATTGATTTGGAAGCCACTGAAATTACTACTTATACCCCTCTCAATTTTGAGAGTTTGAATTTAAAAAATATTGAAACATAAAAGAAAAATAAATGTAAATGCTTGAAGAGAGGATGGAGCGAGTTGAAAGAATGTTGTAGAAAGAAGACAATTCAAAAAAGTTTCATTCTATTGAGAAGGCCATCAATAATTTTAAATGCAGAGTGATGGATGGTGTCATGAAAAGATTTGTGATGGGTACCATGTCAAGAAAGGGAAAGATTAAAAAACAACAGAGGAAAAAAGGAAGAAGGGATGAAGCTAATTGGTTTGGGACGATGGAGATAAAAGACAACCTTGAGGAAATTGTGGAAGATATGGAGAAGGCTTGGAGCCTAATAGAGGAATCCTAATCATCTGTTATGTGTTTAGTTTTGTTCCTTTTTATGACATTGGCCGACTAGTTTTTTTGGCTCTTTTATAAGGTTTATATCTGATATTCGCTTGGTAATCCTGAATTGTGTTTATATATTGTTAATCTCTATTTTGATGGTTATATGCTTTTTGGGAACTTATGAAAGGCTCTTCCTACCTTATGATAATCTCTAGGTTAATGATAGTATGGTCTAGTTAAAATTATAATAGTACTTGGATAGGGTTATCTATTTTGATTCATTAGGAATAGGTTGATGCTTATTCTCTATGGTTTTGGTGAGGAGATGTAGTGTTGTTTCTTGTTTGGTTGTCTCCTTTGTTTTGCTATTCTTGTCTAGTTGTTGTTACACTAGATAGTTTTTTTGTTCTTGTACATGATCAAGGCCCTAATCCTACTTATTTAATAAAAAACATTCGTCTCTCACCTACCCTATATCTTGCTACCAAAATTTAAGAAAAATCCTTTACACTAAGTATTAGAGCGAATAACCTAGGAAAAATCAACTACACAAAACCTTCACGAGATAGAGAGGAGAACTATGCTACTTCACCAGAGAAGATGGAAAAAATGAGATCTAATTTACATATTGTACAAAGTGCCTTATAAAGGAAAAAAAGGTGGGTGACGGGTGAGAAACTTCCCAGCACAAAAAAAACTACCTGAATTAATAAATGCATTATTATGCCTAAGTTAAAACATAAGACGATATATGTAATTTACTCTAACACCCCCCCTTAAGTGGAACTTAGGGAGAATGCAAATTCAAATATGAAGATGCAGTATGGGTTCTGACTACACAACCATATTAGGTACCCATTTACAATGCAAAAAAGAAATCTCTCGCAACCGAAGAAGTGTTGGAATTGTGAAACAAGCACAAAACCACGAGCCACAGGATCAAACACAAACAAATACACCTTCCATGCAAGAGATCTGCAAACAAATGTATGCAATTAACTTCAACAAGAAAAAGCTACAGAAGAGAGAAAACTTTCAAGAAGATATGAAAGCTACAGATATTCTCTCGTTAATAATTACAATGAGATCAATCCTTATAAAAGGAGATCAAGAAACCCAAAAGGAAACCCTAGTGTGCACACTTAATAATTGATAAATAATTAATTATTAATGTGCCTAAGTTTAGCTTAAGTAACTAAAGTGATAAGTGACTTAATTAATTAACCAATATGATTAAATTAATTAATTAAAACAACTTATTACTCTAACAAGAAAAGGAGAAAAACCCTATGGGAAAAAACCCTCTCCAAAAGAGAGAATAAAAAAAATGATGCATGGATGGATGAATCAATCACATCTCCCAAGGATTACATACATCATGTATATACAATCAACAACCCCCCCATGAGAGAGAAAGAGAGACTAGAGAGCCCCCCCACAATGTGTAACCACCTACAAAAATGGTAAGAGCCTGAAAACAAAACACGATTCAGTGTTGACAAACAACTTGTCTCCCTTTCAAAAGAAACAAAACCAATTACAAATGCAGGTATGCTTCCCACTCCAGATAGGAATTGAAAGAAGGAAGCATGAAAATGTATGATGATGTCTCTGAAATCTTCTCATGTGTCACTAAGACCTTGGAAGATGATGCCACGAACCACTCAGGAACCTTCCCAATCACAACAAAAGGTGACAATCAAGGTACCACTAGAAACTAATGTTGAACAATATCTAGAGACTGAAATGGGGTGACAACAGTTGTACCACAACTATTATCAAATAGGAGGGATATAACCTCAAATGTTTCCTCCAAATCTAAAATGTGAGATTCCACAAACAATGAACCAATTTCTGAAAAATAAGAATCCCAATCATGAAGACAATGAGATACTGGTTGTGATGAATCATTGGATGTGCTCAATGAATCATCAATACAAGATGAATGTTCCCGGTGAACAGGAATGATATGAGCCTCAATCAATGACTCTGCATAATGAATCACTGAAGGAAAAGGTACATCAACTATCTCTAATGGAGAAGAAGGAGCATCTGAAGAACCCTCATCATCCTCATATGAAGATTCAAAGTATTCCAAAATCTCAAACTCCTACATAGTAGCATGATCATAGGGTATCCTGAATGAAAAATGAAGAGGCACAAGACAATCTGAAACAGGATCATTTGGGAATGGTTGAGTATCATATCTCCATGTATTTCCCAAATTTTAGTCCAAAGAATATATGGACACTCAAAATGATCAATAACATCCAAAGTGGCATCATCAGTATGCATTGCAATAACTCCTAGGACATGATCCCTTTTGCAATTCCATGCAACTTTCTTACTATTAGTACCAGGAAGAGGAACCAAATTATATAGATGTGACAACAAATGAAGCTGCCATCAAAGATGTTTTATGATACCATCTCTTCATTTTTTATAGTTTCCCCTTTTCAACATAATCATAGAAAGATGCAATGAAAACCCCATAATCAACTATGACAAAACTCCAAAAATACAAAGACAGTAACCTTCAACAACAATTGGAAACTCCCAAATACTACAAATGAAGTGAAACCAATATCTAACTTCAACAGATTAAATGCACCACCAAATAGATAAATATGAGAGAAATTCATCAACCACTGCAAAGGTGACGAAAATACCTTTCCGTTGATATGTGGTTTGTGAAAATTGGCCTCTGTTTGCAAAAGATGTGCAAAAATAAGAAAAGGGCCTATAGAGGCACTTTGAAGTCAATAGCAAGCCCCTGGTTACTCCATGTGACCACCACAAGCATGGATCAAAAAATATTAGGCAAGCCTTGACAAACACCAAGCAAATCTCCACCAATCTAAATCAAACCAACATGTAGACAACACTACCCAAGAACCTTGCAACAACTTCACAACACAATGCAAGTGTTGGCAAATTTAAGTCACAAAGAATGTCTCCATGGAATGAATGTGGGATAAATGTCAAGAAGAAATGCCCAAATCATAGCGTGCGGTCCCACCTCCAAACCCTAAATGAATATATGGCTGCAAACTTTATATAATATAAAGTTTGAAAAAAATACCCCCAATGAACTCCACACAAAGAATAATAAGGGAAAAATCAGCTCATTGTGTAAATGCCTCCAATGCATCTTCATTCTCCCTAAGTTTGCACTTAAGGAGGGGTGTTAGTGCAATTAAGTTTTTCACTTAGTGTAGATTACATAGATTAGTTTCTCTCAGGTGGTTTTTCTCGTGTGGGTAGTTTTTCCACTCAACGCTTTTCTCATGGATTTAAAAGCCTGTACATTGTGTAAATTAATTATCTCATATTTTCATTTTCTCTCTAGTGAATAGCGTAGTGCTCCTCTCTATCCCGTGAAGGTATTTTTTGCAGATGGTTTTCTTGGATTGGTTGTTCTAACACTAAACATAAAAATAATGATTAATGTGTATCCAATATCAAAATATCACCTCCCCCATTATTAATATCCCCACAAAGCTTCTATAATCCACAAAAGTAACAAAAATTTATTGTAAACAATCAAATAAAAGAAAAACTAAATTTATAATATTTTGATTGATATTCAAAGCCTAAGTGAGGATAAAAACACATGCCCTCACCCACTTAACTACATGCATGCATTAGATTCTCAATCTAATCAAGAAAACTAATTTACCATGCAATCAAGTGGCATGGAATTATTTTTTAAAAAAATTATAAATTAGAAGTCATCATTGTCACCCCAATCCATATCTACAATCTCTACTATTTAATTCCTTACACTTTAGTTGTGGTATTGGGATGAGTTTGAATTGCATCTTTATAAGAGGTCCTTTAAATTCATTAAATAAAATATTAATGGGCATAAATACTTAGGATTTTTCAACTTTTTGAGATGAAAGCACTAAATTAAGTTTTCATCATTCCTTTATATTTTTGTATGGATATTCCATATCATATCACATCTATAAATAAGAAGTGTTGATATTGTATATACAAAATCACTTGAGAACAAGGAAATTGGGCAATCAAAACTTGTACCAAGTTAGGTTTCAAACCATTGACCTCCAAGTAGAGGAATTCCTGTAGAAATATAGAGTGGTGGTTAATATATTAGGATATTTTTGTCACTTCATTTCAAAACCATAGGATACAAATCATCCACCTACCTTTCCATCCCCTATTGCACTACTAAGTACACTCTAGATTTGCTACCTATAGTTAAATGAAACATAATTGTTTCAATGATGGATATAGAATATTAGGACCTCTAATGGACAAACTTTATTTTTAGTAGTTAAAGATGACCAAAATTTTGAAAGTTACTAACATGTGTCATTCTAAGAATGACCTAGCAATCAAATAAATAAGTAAACAATTCAAATAATTTACATTCCCAAAAATTAATTTCAAACAAAATATATAGATCTAATTAAGAACTAGACATAAATAAATACAAGAACCTTTTTTGCATAAACCAAGATTCATATAAAAAATTCCTCATAGACAAATATATAGAATATTGTTGACTCAAAATACAAAATCTAAAGGCATTATTCTTAAAAATACCATACATTGATTATATGAAATTTATTTTTGAAATGATGAAAGATGATAACTTGCTATGCTTGAGATAAATTAGGTAAATTTCATTATCAATGGTAACAAGTATCATTTAGTGACTAGTCCTTATCATTATGATATAATTGATAGTATACAAATCTCCACATAGACAAATATATAAAATATTATTGACTCAAAATACTATGTCTAAAGACATTGTTCCTAACAATACCTACCTTACATCAAATATATGACATTTGTCCTTGAGATGATGAATCATCATAACTTTCCGTACTTCATATAAGTAAGATAGATTTTATTATCACTCGAAACAAGTGTCATATAGTAATTAGTCCTTATCATCGTGATATAATTGCAAGCATACAAATTTTTCACATTGACAAATATATAGAATATTACTAACTCAAAACATTATACTTAAGGATACTATTCATAACAATACCTTACATCAAATATATGACATTTGTCCTTCACATAATAAAAGATCATAAATTTTCATACTTGAAACAAGATAAATTTCATTATCAATAAAAACAAGTGTCATATAATGATTAATCTTTAATCATAATAATATAATTAATTAAATGTTTGGATAATATAATTGGCGTGTATCAAACACAAGTGCTTATCTTTTTGGCATTGAATATTTTGAATCCAATTCATAAATTTACATGGACATGTATCAATGTTCACAAAAACATCATATTTAACATCAATGACAAAGCAATGTTTTCAAGACACACACATGAACGTAGAAAGTGGAGAATTCATGATTATTTGTGATGCAGGAGCATCTAGTGGCGTGAGGGCAATCTTGCATCACCCAAAAATATGCTTTCCATTTATGTTCCTTTTGTTTTCTTTTTGTAGATGTTTTTGCATTTCTGGATACCCTTTTCGTCTAATAAGAGTTCCCAACTTTCGGAATTATTTTTCTATTTTTTTTGCTCAACTGCTATTTTTAGCAGGTGTGAATTTGAAGGCGTGGGAAGACATAAATTTATGGGAAGGTTCAGGACAGAAAAATAAGCACTATGGCAAAAGAATCAGGTCAAGATCATTCACAATTTGAAAGTTGTTCAAGTTTCAGTCTCTGCTTTTTGCCCTGAAAAACCTTCTGAGTCCAGTTTGAGGCACTAAACGGTCTCGTACGGGCCCAAAAATCATTGGAACTAGTGGGGCTGGTTCTTAGTGCTTTCTTCACTTTGAGACCTTTCCAACGGTTCAAACGGTTAGAAAAATGGAGTCCTAGATCAAAAGTTATGGCTTATGGAAGTTGGCCAATTTTTAGAAAATTGCCAATTTTTGAATTAGGACTCAATTTTTGAATTTCAAATTGTAAATTTTGGCGCCAAACCGCCAAAACTCATAACTCAAATGTTTTTTTTGGATCCAAACCGAAAAGGGTCTATTTATGGGCTAGTTTTTTTATTTTTGGGTAGCTTTTTGGGGAAAAGAGTTCACACAAATGAAAGGGGAATCAGAGTTTCATGTAGTTTACACTTGTATGTACATGTAGCTCGGTGATTTGAGATCCTCCGCATGCAAGATTTTCCTCTAAACAATAATAAAATTTCTAGTTTGCATCATTTTTGTGTCTCGTGTCGTTTGCATTCCCCTCATCGTGGTATCGGTAGCCGGTTTTCTTGAGCTGGACAAATCAGCCACCCGTGAGGCGCTTGCACCGTGACCGCGGGTTGTGGGTTCAAGATCTTCAGGATGCCTCCAAGAGTGATTCCTGGTAGGCGTGGTGGTGGCAAAGGTGGCAAAGGTGGAAGAAACGCTGGTGGAAGAGATCCACTGGCAGTCGAGGGTTTCAGAGCCCTCCAAAGACAAATTGATGCATTGCAAGAATAAATGAGAAGAGGGTTAAACCCAAGAATGAGAGGAGAAAGCGAGGATGAAGAAGAGGAGGAAGATTCATACATAGAAGATGAAGAAGAAGCGATTGATCAAGATCAATTGAAATGATATGGACATTTCAAAGATCGAAAAAAGACCCAGAATAAAAGTTCCCAGTTATTCCGGAAGTCTAAACCTGGAAGAGTTGATCAACTGGATCAACGAGCTAGAAGAGTATTTCAAGTATGAAGAAGTAGAGGACCCAAATCAGGTTAAGTTTTCAAAAACAAAGTTGAAGGGCCACACAAATATTTGGTGGAAAGAGGTCTAGTTGGAGAGAAATTAGAGAGGAAAAGGAAATATCAGCAGTTGGGATTGCATGGTGGAGAAACCAAGGCCTACACAAAGGGATTACAGATGGATATTTACAAGAGGCTAACAAGGAGAAGAGATAGTTCTCATATCTTAACAAGGCGGACCAGCATTCAAGAGGACTCAAGTTCTGAAGCCAAATGATCACTATTGAGGATGCCATGTACCATTTTTCTCTCCAGTGTTGAGGAGAAACTAACAAAAATTTGACAAGAAGCAAAGGACGCAGGAGGTCAAAGTGGAAGGGGTAGGGAAGATCTCCTCGAAGCGAAATGAGATGAAAGGAAAATGAAGATGGGTACTATTGAAGCCGGAGAATGGTAACTTCACTGGCCATCGTGATCAAAAATAGTGGTGATCAAAGAGGTAGAGGATGAGGAAGATTTGGGCCAGGACCCAGAAGAGGTGGTTTTAGAGGAACTTGTTTCCATTGTGGTGAAGAAGGGTATCAAGCCTATGAATGTCCACAACACCAAGGAAGGATAGATAGAAGGCTGGAAGGTCATGGAAGGGTTGCACATGCGTATGAGGAGGCTCAATCAGCATTCAGATGATGCGAAGGGAAGAAGCCCCAGGTGGTCATCAAGAGCCCCAGTGATCAAGAGAAGGAGCCGTAATAAAGGAAGAATTTGTTCGGCAGCGTGCGGGAAGACAAATGTTGTGATGTCATTATTGACAGTGGAAGCACCAATAATCTAGTGTCAGAAGAGATGGTTACAAAGTTGAAACCGAAAAGGGAAAGGCATCCACATCCATATCATCGGATTGCCTCGCTGCGTGGTAAAGACCAGCCAAAGTTTGGGTCGCTGAGCAAAGGCTTAAGTAGTTCAAGACTTAAGTTATTGTAATGACGAGGTACTATGATATCATCCCATGGATGCATGTCATGTTGTTGGGGAGGTCATGGTAATTCGATAAAGGAAGTTGTACATGATGGCTACAAACACTTATTCTTTGACAAAGGATGGGGTTCGTCACAAGTTGAAACCCCTGAAGGAGACCAAAGAAAAGGTAAGCAATAGTGCTAGAATTTGTTATGTAGATGGAAGAAAAATTTTAGAAGGCATGAAGTATGAGCATGTGTGTTATGCATTATCCTTAGAATGGATATGGGAAGATAGGAGAAGGTGTCGAGAAGTTTTCTGACTATTGCTGATGAGTTTGAGATTATTTCTGATAACGTACCTGAGGGTTTACTGCCAGTGAGGAAGATCGGTCATCAATTGACTTGATCCCTGGAGCCAGTTTTCCAAATAAGGTAGCTCACAAAATGACTCCTGCAGAAAATGAGGATTTGAATAGACAAGTTCAGGAGTTGTTGAGAAAGAGTTTGATCTCACAGAGCCCATGTGTAGTACCCGCAAGTATCAGCATCAAGAAGGATGGGGGAGGAGGATGTATAGACCCAGGCCATAATGAAGATAACAATCACACAAATTTCCCCTACCAAGGATGGATGACTTGATGGACTATTTTCTGAGGGAGAGCTCGGTGATTTGCCAAAGATAGATTTGAAAGTGATACCTGTCCGAATTTAGAGGGTGATGAATGGAAGACTACCTTCAAGACCAAGAGGACTTGTACGAGTGGTTAGTCATGCCCCTTGGGCTAACCAATGCACCGAGCACATTCATGTAGCTCATGAACAAGGTACTGAAAGAGTTTCTGGGAAGTTTTGTTATTGTATATCTAGATGATGTTTTGATTTTTAGTAAGACTTTGGATGAGCATTTAATGCATCTTTGTAGAGCTTTTGAGAAGTTTAGAGAAGAGAAATTGTTGATTAATCTGAAGAAGTGTAGTTTTGTGAAGGATTTAGTGTACTTGGGGTTTGTTGTCTTGGCAAAAGGTCTCAAGATGGACCCAAAGAAGGTGAAGGCTATTCTAGAATGGCCTACCCCAAGAACTGCTACTGAGGTGAGATCTTTCCATGGTTTGGCCAGCTTTTATAGGAAGTTCATTTGAAACTTCAATAGTATTTGTGCACCCCTAACTAAAACAATGAGAGGGGATAGAAAAGAGTTCAAGTGGAGCACTAGAGCAACAAAGAGCTTTGATCTGTTGAAGGAGAAGGTGACAAAGCAACCAGTTTTAGCCCTCCCGGATTTCAATAAGGTGTTTCAGGTGGATTGTGATGCCAGTGGTTGTGCCATTGGAGCAGTGTTGAGCCAAGAAGGTAAGCCCATTGCCTATTTCAATGAAAAGTTAAATGATGCAAAGAGAAAGTACTTTGTATATGATCATGAATTTTATGCAATAGTTCAAGCATTAAAAAAATGAAGACATTATGTGTTGCCAAAGGAATTTGTTATGTTCACTGATCATCAAGCACTACAATATCTGAATAGTCAAGGAAAGTTAAATCAAAGGCATATGAAATGGGTAGAATTTTTGCAAAGTTATACCTTTGTTTTAAAGCATAGGAGTGGGAAGTCAAATAGGGTTGTAGATTCCTTAAGTAGGAGGAAAATTGTTGAAAGATGCAGATTGAAGTGTTGGGTTCAATGACCAAGACATTGTACCCTCAAGATCCACTTAAGCTGGAAAGCTTGCAAGGAGCCTATTATGCCGATAGGACGCATGGCTAGATTTCATAATCCAGGATAGCATGTTGTTTAAGGGAAGCCAATTGTGTATTTTGAGGAGTTCCATGAGGGAGAACCTGATAAAGGAGAAGCACAGTGGAGGAATGGCAGGACATTTTGGTCGGGATAAGACTATTGCCATTATTAGTGAGCATTATTATTAGCCTCAATTATCATAGGATGTGAAGAAGTTTGTGCAGTTGTAGGTATGTCGATGGCTAGGAGGAGCTGCATTACTAGGTTCTATCAGCCTCATCTCACTGCAGGTAGAGGCCATGGAGGATAAGGGGCATGGACTTGTTCTGGTTTGTCAAGGGACGCAAAGAGGAATGATTCAATATTTGCGGAAGTTGACAAATTTTCAAAGATGGCACATTTCATTCCATGCCAAAAGACCCATGAAGCAGTCCACATCGCTAACTTGTTCTTCAGAGAGGTGGTGAGGGTACATGGTCTACAAAAGAGTATAGTCTCGCATTGTGACACAAAATTTGCTGATTTTGAGGACCTATGGAAGAAGTTGAAAAAGAGTTGAAGTTCGCTTTTGCACACCATCCACAAACTAGTGGGAAAAATCGAGGTTGTGAATAAGTCCGCAAAATTTCATCGAGATGCTTGGTAGGAGATAAACCCAAGGGATGGGACTTGATCTTACCCCAGGCAGAATTTTCATACAACAATTCTGTCAACAAAAGCACTAGTAGATCACCATTCTAGATTGTGTATGGAGGTAGCCCTAGAACAACTCCAGAATTGAGGAAGATGGATCAAGAGAAGACAAAGTGTCGAAGTCAATACTTGCAGAGCACATCAAGAATATACATGAGAAGGTAAGAGAACATATTAAATAAGATGAATATGCAATATAAGGCTGGCGTATCAAGATGAGAGGTATAAGGAGTTTCCGATTGCGATTTAAGTGATGGTCCATACACTTGAGGAAAGAAAGGTTTCTGTGCGGGGAAACATATACAACGGAAGATGAAGAAGTTCAGTCCCCGTAAAATTTTGAAGAGGCATGATTCAGGGAACGCATATTAGGTAGAGTTGTCAAATGGAATCAACATTTCCCCTGTGTTCAATATTTCAGATTTGACAGAGTATCATGAAGGTGGCGTAGAGGAAGTACCAACAATGGAACAGTGTGACATTCCAACAACTACTTCAGGGAAGGAGGAGATTGAAGAAATCCTGGATAGCCATGTGGGAAGGAGTACCAAAAATAGGCAGTATGAAGAATATATGGTGAAGTGGAGAGGAAGGCAGGTGGAAGATTCATCCTGGCTGTCTAAGGCAGAGGTTGACTATTTGGGTTTTCCTCAGCCATCTGAGACGTGACGGGGTCACTTCTCAAATTACCCTAGGTGTCCGATGCAAGAGAATCCAGTGGTGTGAGGGAAATCTTGCATCACCCAAAAATATTCTTTCCATTTATGTTCCTTTTTTTTCTTTTTGTAGATGTTTTTGCATTTCTGGATACCCTTTTTGTCTAATAAGAGTTCCTAACTTTCAGAACTGCTTTGCTTTTTCTGCTCAACTGCTATTTTTAGCAGGTGTGAATTTGAAGGCGTGGGAAGACAAAAATTTATGGGAAGGTTCAGGACAGAAAAATAAGCACTTTGGCGAAAGAATCAAGTTAAGATCATTCACGGTTTGAAAGTTATTCAAGTTTTAGTTTATGCTTTTTGCCTTGAAAAACCTTCTAAGTCTAGTTTGAGGCACTAAATGGTCTCGTACGGGCCTATAAATTGTTGGAATTAGTGGGGCTAGTTCTTAGCGCATTCTTCACTCTAAGACCTTTCCAACGATTCAAACGGTTCAAAAAACGGAGTCCCGGATCAAAAGTTATGGCTTCTAGAAGTTGGCCAATTTTTGGAAAATTGCCAATTTTTGAATTAGGACTCAGTTTTTGAATTTTAAATTGTAAATTTTGGTGCCAAACCGCCAAAACTCATAACTCGAATGTTTTTTTTGGCTCCAAACCGAAAAGGGGCTATTTATGGGCTAGTTTCTGATTTTTGGGTAGCTTTTTGAGGAAAAGAGTTTGCATGCTGCGAAAGGGGGAATTTTTGTAGTTTCTGTAGTTTTTTGTAATTTGCATGTATTGCAGAGCTCGAGGATTTGAGATCCTCTGCATGTAATAATTTCCTTTCTGAACAATAATAAAATTTCTCTGGTTGTTTGCATCATTTTTTGTGTCTCAGGTTTACTCCCTCATCAATTTGTTAGAAAATGGACTTTACATTATATGGTTTCGTAAGTCTATCTTATATTAGAAAATATTTTTTCTAACTACCATCTAAAAAATTAGATTGATGAGACAATAGACATCAACATTCCTTGTCTTTATCTTCTTCTTTTTAAAGTTTAATAATTATTGTTTTATTAAATATGTACATAAATCTTTCATAGGTTTGGTGAAGGAAACATTGATTAGATATATATTATCATCGTTAGTTTGATCAATCATTATATAGATTGTTTTTTTTGGAGTGCATTCAACAAAATTGAGAGTGTGTGCACAATGTTTCATATTACATTTGTGATAAGGAAGTAAAGCAAGATTTAACTCATTTTTTTTTTAAATATCAATTTGATCTACTTACATCTTTTCTTTCAAAATCTGACATGTAGATCTCATAAGTATTGTAAAAGAGTAAATGAAAACTATTAATTGTTGGTACGTATTTGAATGCATTTATGTTTTTTTTATCATCACCCTAGATCACAACTCAAAGTGTAGATAAATACATTTTAATTCAATGATTATACAAAAGAATAATTGCAATCGAATATAAGCAGTTGTAAAACAACAATTGACGAATACTAGTTTAAAGAATAGCAAAAAGAATAATGGATTGAAGAACAATAGCAAGAGCATGTTTATGTTGTATTATTTGGGATTTATCAATACAACTTGTTTTCTAGTTTACATTTTGGTTTTTAAAACATATCTTCTATTAAAATGTTTTTTGTGAATTTATTTTTGTATTGAAAGCCTTCTTGAAGCATTAGTGACAACCTCTTAATTTTCATTCTTATATTGAGCATCTTTTGTTTCATGACTTAAAGAGAGCACTTGATCAATTGGAATACTTTTCTCCTAATAAAATTCCATTCTCTTCAACATTTTCAATAAACATGAAGTGTCTTATAATTGCAAAATATCTTGGATTACTATTTTGGTTTAGATTTCTAATTTAGTTTTAGCTACTTTTGTCTATAATCCTCTTCATCCTCTCAATACCACTTATGAATACTCTTTTGAATTGGTTTTGGTTGTTTCTATCCATTAAAAATGGCAATTGTATACCTCTAATTATTCCACTTACAAATTATTTTTTAAGATAACCTCTTCACCCTTTGACAAATTTGGTTCTCCTTCCAAATCGTATTGGTATCCTTCATCATTAGTTCCATTATTCTCCTTTTTCTTTCTTATTGACACACTTTCATTATCTCTATCCAACTGCATGATGCTTAAAATCCTCAACCTATTTGTTAATGAGTTTATCAACACACTTCTATTTTCATTTACTACAAATTCATTATGTGATATGGTTGAATGAGATATGAAAATAATTTCACCCACGATTTTACCATACATTTTGATACAAACAATTTTATTAAAAAAATGGCTTTTGTTTGGAATTAAATCTAATTGATGAAAAGTGTGAGGAGGTTTAAATACATTGTAACCTCCACACTCATTTATAAATAAGGTTTTTGTTTATAATTAGATCTAATTGATGAAAAGCAGGACATTTAAATATATTGTAAGCTTTTGAAAATGGAATCCAACCTTGTGGACATAAATTAGCACATTATACTATTTATTTTGAACTCCTTCATTTTCCACTCATTATGGTTGATGGTAGACATGCATTATTAATGGAATAACTTTGATCACTTTTGAATACAAAATATTTTTTATTTTTATTTTTAAAATTTTAAAATTTATGATTATCTATTTTTATTAAAAGTAAAGAATTATTATTTTCATTGTAAAAAATTGAATAGGAACAATTTGTAATTAGCATTATTTTTCAATTTTTAATTAATTGTTATATTATGATTACATAAGTTTTTAAATATTTATTTGTAACTACTTTAACATTATTATTTAATGTTAATAGTTCATAAAGATTGCATGTTATTTAAAATAAGTTAAATGTATTAATATTTTAATCAAAGGGAGATGTTAATTCTTTAAATATATTTTAAACACATTAAAATTTATGTATAAATTAATTGAAATTTGAAAAGATAAAATGTTAAAATTATTTTTTGGGATAAACTAATTAAATAACAATAATTAGATAGTTATTTTAGGATTAATTTAATTCAAGAGAGCAATTAACTAAAAAAATGTTGAAATAAATGTAGAAATTAAATAAATAAAAGAATGAAATATGATGACAAGATACGATCTAACTATTTAATATCTTATATGAAATTCTTGCCTTACTTAGAAACGATAATGTTGATTGAACAAGAAGATCCTTCAAATATGTTTCTTGGCACAAAGGATCCAAATGGAAAGTGAGAAAAGAAAAAACCATAAACAAATATTTCATGATTCATTTTAACATTCCAAAAGAAAATTTTAAATGTTTTGAATCTTTTTGTTAAATTGAGTTACTTCTATATAAACATCAATATAAGCCTCAACAAACAAAAAATCACCAGTAATTGGAAAAACATGAATACACAATATAATGCATGGGATATTAATTGCACATATCAAATTGAGGTTGACCTTGAAGATGAAGGTTATTCTAATAAAGAAATGGATACATAGGATACTATAGAAATAAATGAATATAATTTATTATCTCAAATGGGCCTTACTAATGGTGTCCATTTAAATGAACTTGAAATGCTAGGTTGACATGATTTTGAAAACAATAATCTATGGGAAAAATTAGATGTTCTTGTACATTTAAGGAAGTGCATGCACTAAAAAATCATATCTAATAAATTGCATAAGAAATAAACTAGATAATCTAGTACCAAAAAGAGTAAGCTCATTCCTTGTTCTTTCTCCAACAAAAAATGTAATATTTAACATACATACCTCAACTTTACATGTAGCCATCAATATTCCAATTGAAGAAATTGTTGAAAAATGTGCCTCAACTTGCTGGCTTGAACCTATCTTAAAGACTTGGTGTTTTTCCCTTTGTTGGCCTTCATTGTCGAACTATCACAAAAATCCAAAACCTTGAAACCTAAGTTGTGGGGTTCTAAAAGTTCATATCTTGGCGACACTGAGCTTCTCTTTGTTATTGCCATGTCGCGGGTTTTGGAAAATTCCTAACCTCCAATGGAGGTTGTGAAGTTTGGGTTTCTCTCAACTTGGTGACATCGTTATAGGCATGTCGTGGGTTTCAAGAATTCCCTAATCTCCGATGGAGGTTGTGAATTTTGGGTTTCTCTAGACCTGGCGATCCCTTTTGTTGTCAGCATGACAAGTACATTTCAATGAGACTTGCATTGAAGTCTCTTCAACAACCTATTTTGGTGTTGTTTTCTTCATTAAACAGACAAAGTGGTGTCAATGGGAGCTCTAAAGATGTCTCTTCAATATCTCGTTGGAGTGCGGTGGAGCTATGTCTATGAGAGTCATACTTGTCTATAGGATGTATACGTAAATGTCTCTTCGACATTCTGAGGACTATGGGCCTAGTGGACCATTGCATCGAGGTGACCTTATGGTGTCGGCAAGAGATACTCCTCAATCTCTTTGACTAGGTGTGTCTCATAGACAGTGTGGTGTCAGTGTGAGATCCTCTGATGTCTCTTAGACATTCTAGTGATATCCAACTAGTGCTTATCGATGTGACATGGGGTTCTTAGGGAGAGATATCTCAAAGTCTTGGCGACATTCTAAAAGTGGTGGACAAGTGATGTGTCGACACATGGCACAAATTCATTTTTTGTTTCTACATCATTGTTGTGAATCAACAATCATTGGACTGAAAGTTGTATTTCATAATAGCAATATATTTGCATTAAATGCATGATCTGATTTGGGGTTGACATAAAGCAAATATGGTAATATTCTCTGTATCAAAATTAAATGGCATGTAGATCAAGTAAGAGCGTGGTTGAGTGGTTTTACATTGTATGCTTTTATGAGCATTGTAACAGTGTGAGGAAAAACTGTAATCGGGGTATGAGGTTGATCGAGGGATTGTATTGTTGTTGTGAGTTAACACCTGAAAGTGAATTCTATAACTATGTATGTAATTTTTTTATTGTAATACAAAGTGGCTTTACTTGGTGTGTGGGTTTTTCTCCCATAATGGTTTTCCCATGTAAATCTGGTGTTATCTCTGTGTCTGATAATTTTTCTATCTTTTTGTTCTATTAATGTGCATCTCAAACGAATGTAACTTTTTAAATGAATGTTTTTTCTACACTTCTCTCCTAAGGATTTTACATTAGGAAGGAGTTTCCGCATCACTTCTTTCCTTACAAGTGGTATCAAATCCTAGCCAATTGTGTTATCCTTGTGAGTAGGGCTGGTTTTTTGTGCTAATCCTATTCAGTGGGAGTCTTACAAAAGAAGAACTAATTTTCTTATTTACAATTTGAGATGGCAAGTACATCAGGTAGAGTAGAAATTGAAAAGCTCAATGGCAGAAATTTTGAGTTGTGGAAACTCAAAATGGAAGATCTGTTGGTGGATAGAGACCTCTAGATTGCTATGTCTAGAAATATTCCTCAAGGCATGAAGCAAGAAGACTGGGACCTCATAGATAGAAAAGCTAGAGGGTTGATAAGAATTTGTCTGGCCGATTTTGTTCTCCTAAACGTACATGAGGAGAAGACTGCATCTTCATCATGGAAGAAACTTGGTGAAATTTATCGGGGAAAGTCTCTAGTGAATAAGTTATTCCTGAGGAAGAAGTTGTACTCCTTGAAGATGGAAGAAGGTGCGTCTGTAGCAAACCATTTGAATTCATTTAATATGATTGTTGCTTAGTTGGCATCTATGGATGTGAAGATAGAGGAGGAGGATCGTTGTATGCTTCTTTTATGTTTCTTACCCGACACTTGGGGTCATCTAGTAATGGCTATTAGAAGTACAAAAACTACTTTCAAGATGGAAGATGTGGTTGACTTGCTGATGTCAGAAGAAATGTGAAGGAAGTCTTCTGAAATGGCCAAGGAGGGTCTTGTTGTTTAGGGTAGATCAAAGGAGAGAGGCAAGAAGAAAAACAAGAAGTCTAAATCCAAATCTGAAGGGAGATCAAAGTCTCCTAGTAAGAATTCCAAGGTGAAATGTTGGAATTGTGGGTAGATTGGTTATATCTGAAAGGATTTTAAAGAGGAGAAAAAGAAGAAGAACAACAACAATTCTTCAAACAATGACTCCTCTTAGAGTGATGTAGATGCCTTCATTGTTTCCTTGGCAACTTAGGCATCAGATGATGTCTAGTTGATTGACTCAGGTGCATCTTTTCACATGACATCTCATAGAGATTGGTTCACTAAGTATGAAAATTATGTTGGTGGAAAGGTGTACCTAGCAAGTGATTCAACTCTAGAAATTGTTGGTCATGGAAGAGTTAGAATCCAATTCCCTGACTGAAGAATCAAAGTAATTGATGGCATACTGTACATACGAGGTTTGGCTCTTAACATGCTTTTTGTTAGTAAGTTGAATGATGTTGGCGTGCAATTTTCTTTCTCGAGTGGAGGTTGTATGATGACTAGAGGCTCTATGGTGTTGGCTAAGGGTGAACGCATAGGCACTCTATACAAGTTGGGTTCACATCCTATTCAATGTAACAACGTCCCTAGAAAGTCAAGAAAAGTTGCTCGTGTAGAGAAGGAGAATGAAGCTCCTTTGGGTGTAAATTCCTTGGAGGTGAAACTCCCAGTAGAGAAAACCATGACATGGCATCATAGACTCGGTCACATAGGAGAGAAAGGCTTAAAAGCCTTGAAAAATAAAAAACCTAGTTGAAGGGCTTGATGATTGTAACCTTGAGTTTGATTTTTGCGAACATTGTATTTATGGAAAGCAACACCGTGTTTCATTTTATTTTAGTTCTCATAAATCTTCTGGAATATTGGATTATGTTCATTCTGATGTATTTGGTCTAGTGAATGTTCATTATCAAAGTCTAGATATTATGTTTCTTTTATTGATGATTATTCGAGAAGGGCATTTGTGTATTTTCTAAAGAGTAAATCAGAAGTGTTCAGTCGATTTAAAGAGTTTAAAAACTTGGTAGAAAATCATACTGGAAGGAAAATTAAATGCTTGAGGATGAACAATGGTGGTGAGTTTTGTTTTGCAGATTTTGAAAGGTATTGCAAAGACCATGGGATTAAAAGGAATAAAACTACACCTTATACTCCACAACAGAATGGAGTTGTTGAAA
Source organism: Sequoia sempervirens (assembly GCA_007258455.2). Lineage (NCBI taxonomy): Eukaryota > Viridiplantae > Streptophyta > Pinopsida > Cupressales > Cupressaceae > Sequoia > Sequoia sempervirens. Next base: position 6,745 of record VDFB02029640.1, on the reverse strand, counting down.
GGTTAAACAAGAGCTAATGGAAAGAGCAAGAAGTATGTTGAGCAGTGCTAGTCTAGAGCAAACGTTTTGGGCTAAGGCTATGGCTACAACATGTTACTTGATAAATCATTCACCTAGTTTGGCTCTTGTTGAAAAAACACCTTTGGAAGCGTGGTCTGGTAAGAAGCCCTCTCTGAGACATATTCGTGTCTTTGGCTGTGAAGCATATGTTTATGTGTTGAATGAGAAAAGATCAAATTTGGAGAAAAAGGTTGTCAAATGTATCTTCATTGGCTATGGAATCCTATTACTGAGAAGGTTTTGTACAAAAAAAATTGTAATCTTTTGTGATTTGAAGCCTTCGGTAGCTGGTATGTAGTTAGAGACAGATAAAAGGGAAAAGAAGAATGATGTAGTTGAAATTATTTAAACTCTAGATAAAGAGGAACTAGAAAGTGTATCTAAAACTGAGGAGAGTTCTAACAACTCTGAGAGTTTTGAAGAAGAAGAACCACAACCTTAGCCTTAGCCTGTGAGGAGGTCTACACGTGAAAAGCATCAACCTGATAGGTATGGATTTTCTATGTTGGATTCAAACTGTTCCTATGCTTTGATTACTAGCACTAATGAGCCTAGGATTGTGAAAGAGGTAATTAATATGTCTGATTCAAATTCTTGGTTGGAAGCCATGAATGAGGAAATGGCGGCATTAAAAAAGAATGAAACCTAGGATTTGGTATCCCTGCCCGAAGGTAAAAATCCTATTGGCTACAAATGGGTATTAAAAAATAAAATTGGTCTGGATGGTAGTGTGGAGAAGTATAAAGCTAGGTTGGTTGCTAAAGGTTATTCCCAGGTGGAATGAATTAATTATGGAGAAATATTTTCTCCTGTAGCTAATCTAGCATCTATCAGATTTATTTTGTCACTTGTAGTAGTGTATAACTTAGAGATCGAGCAAATGGATGTGAAGACAAATTTTCTTCATGGAGAGTTGGAAGAAGAAATTTATATGTCCTAGCCTGAGCACTTCATTGAAAGAGGCAAAGAAAGCCTAGTTTGCAAGTTAAAGAAATCTCTATATGGTTTGAAGCAATCACCTAGAATGTGGTACCAAAAGTTTGACACCTTTTTGTTTTCATTGGGATTCGTGAGATCAAAATCAGATCATTGTGATTATTAAAAAACTAAAAATGATCGAGTTCTTATTATTTCCCTTTATGTTGATGACATGTTGTTCATAGGAAATTGTAAGACTATGATTTTTGATCTAAAATATCTTTTGTCATCAAAGTTTGAAATGAAAGATCTAGGTGCAGCAAGGTATATTATGGAGATGGAAATAAAAAGGGATAGGGGAAGTAGAAAGCTTTGAATCAGCTAGATCAAGTATATTAACACTGTCCTGGAGAGATTTGGTATGACTGATTGCAAGCAGCTAGTTATTCTAGTGTTGTAGGGAACAAAGCTATCTATTGAAGATTGTCCAAAATATCCTACTAAGATGGAGGACATGATCAAAGTGCCTTATGCAAGTGTTGTTGGTAGTTTAATGTATGCAATTTCATGTACAAGGCTAGACATTACCCAAGGAGTGGGAGTACCTAGTCGGTTTATGGCTAATCCAGGAAGACTGCATTGGGATGTTGTGAAGAAATTTTTTAGATATTTGAAGGGTACCTCGAAGTATGCTTTGTGTTATCATGGCAACTCAATTGGATCATAGAGATCTCTTAGCATTCGTGGGTATGTGGATTTTGATTGGGAAGGGGACATTGGCAACAGAAGATCCACCAGTGGATATATCTTCATGTTATTTGGTGGTGCAGTGAGTTGGATGAGCAAGCGACAGGCTATAGTTGCTTTATCTACTACTGAGGTGAAATATATGGCAGCAACACACACTTGCAAAGAAGTCATTTGACTTAGATGTTTGTGTTAAAATATTGGGTTTAGTGCAGGGTAGATTACGATCTGTTGTGACAGTTAGAGTGCTATTTGTTTGGCAAAAAATCCCGCTTTCCATGCCAGGACGAAGCACATTGATTTTTAGTACCATTTTGTTCGTGATATGGTGGAGGATGGAAAGGTTAATCTAGAAAAGGTGGATACTTTGGAGAATTTCGTTGATGCATTGACAAAGCCTATAAGCACATACAAGTATAGGTGGTGTGCTAGTTCAATGGGCCTTGGGGCCTATGACTTTCAATACCTTTGAGTTTAGAGGAAGCCAGTAAGTCTTTGTGAAGTGGGAGCTTGTTGGAAAATATGCCTCAACTTGTTGGCTTGAACCTCTCTAAAAGACTTGGAATTTTTCCCTTTGTTGGCCTTCATTATCGGACTACCACCGAAATCCAAAACCTTGAAACCTAAGTCACGAGGTTCTAAAAGTTCATAACTTAGCAACACTGAGCTTCCCTTTGTTATTGCCATGTCGTGGGTTTTGGAAAATTCCTAACCTCCGATGGAGGTTGTGAAGTTCGATTTTCTCCCAACTTGGCAACATCATTATAGGCATGTCATGAGTTTCAAGAATTTCCTAACCTTCGATGGAGGTTGTGAAGTTCGGGTTTCTCCTGACTTGGTGATCCCTTTTGTTGTTGGCATAACAAGTACATTTCGGTGAGACTTGCATAGAAGTCTCTTCAACAACCTATTTCAATGTTTTTTTATTCATCAAAGAGACAAAGTGGTTTTGATGGGAGTTCTGAAGATGTCTCTTCAACATCCCGTCAGAGTTTGGTGGAGCTATGAATGGAAGAGTCATACTTGTTGGCAGGACATATGTAAATGTCTCTTCGAAATTCCATTTCTGTTCAACATTCTGAGGACTGTGAGCCTAGTGGACCATTGCGTTGAGGTGACCTTCTGGTGTTGGTGAGAGATACTCCTAAGTCTCTTTAACTAGGCGTGTATCATCGATGGTGTGGTGGTAGCGATGTCGATGTGACAAGGTGGTGTCAGTGTGAGATCCTCTTATGTCTCTTAGACATTCCAGTGACATCCCGCTAATTCTTATCGATGTGACATGGGGTTTTCAAGGAGATATCTCCCAAAGTCTTGGTGAAATTCCATAAGTGGTGGATGAGTGATGTGTCAACACATGACATGAATTCATTTGTTGATTCTACATCACTATTGTGAATCAACAATCATTGGACCAAAAGTTGTATTTCCTAATAGCGATATATTTGCATTAAATGCATGATTTGATTTGGGGTTGATATAGAGACAATATGGTAATATTCTTTGTATCGAAATTAAATGGCATGTAGCTCAATGAAGAGGGTGGTTAAGTGGTTTTACATTGTATGCTTTTACAAGCATTGTAACAGTGTGAGGAAAAACTATAATAAGGGTATGAGGTCGATCGAGGGATTGTATTGCTCCTGTGAGTTAACACCTGAGAGTGAAATCTGTAACTATGTATGTAATTTTTTTACTGTAATACGAAGTGACTTTACTTGGTGTGTGGGTTTTTCTCTCGTAAGGGTTTTCCCACGTAAATCTAGTGTTATCTCTGTGTCTAATAATTTGTCTATCCTTTTGTTCTATTAATGTGCATCTCAAACGAATGTAACTTTTTAAATGAATGTTTTTCTGCATTTCTCTCCCGAGGATTTTGTGTTAGGAAGGCGTTTATGTACCACTGCTTTCCTTTTAGAAATGAAACCATTACAATGAAACACATTTAAAATATTTCAAGAAGACATGGAAAATATGTGATACATCCTCATTAATGAGATGAGATTTATTGACCCAAAGCTACAACTAAAAATAGATAGTAGGTTGCATGAAGCAATTCCCTAGCAATAAAATCTATACTTTGGTGGTGCTTTTCTATAATTCTAATAGGAGACTTTTCCAAACTACATGCTATGGAAAAAGCTATCTATGCAACACACTCAACTATGAAAAATCTATTGCAGAAATTTCATATAATGTTACATCACAATAGTATTTAGAAAAAATGAAACAATCCAATTTAAATGTAATTTTTTCATACATTGCATAACATGCATAATACAAAACTAACTAAACATGATTGTGAAGTATTAATGACCTATACAAATAGGAAACTAAAAAAATTGAACAAGAAGATTTTGACCAATTGATACACTTGCTATAGTAAATCTAGTAACATTACATAATAAAAAATGCTAAAAAATTTACCTATTGCACTCAATTTCACAATAAATACACATTGTAAATCAAGTATTGATAATGAACAACTTCCTCAAAAGGTACCGATAATAAAAATATAGCATGACATGCTTGTAAAAAAAATTCATGGATTCAAGTTGTCCTTTTAAATAGATCTCTTAGATAGGTCAACAATATTGTATAATCCATCAAATATAAACCACTATAACCACTTGCATATATTATAATAACATTTAATAATTGTAAGGTTCCACATGGGATGAAACAAAACCAAATGTTGATAATTGAGGTAAAAATATAGTTAAAGATATTGATCCTTAGTGCTTGCAAATTCATCATCATGATAGAACATGTATGTAAATAGAAATAAAATAGCAGAAATAGAACATGTACTACTGGACTAATATTGATATACGTGGGAAAACCCTTTTCAAGTAATAAAATCCCACTACCAAAGAGAGTACAAGATTATATTAATCCCCATTTAGTTAGTAGCATTCCAATAGTATAACAACATAATTTGTCAATCCAACCATACAAACTACTAGTCTATGCCTCCAATATATAGGAAAATGTAATACAAGAAACCATAGATGATTTCCAATAATATGGACTCAAACATGAGATAAATAGTACACATGAAAAAAAATACCTCATAAAATGTGTCTAAGAATTTTTTAAAAAATAAATAGAGGCTTTAAGACTTTTCTCATGAACTTGATCATCCAACTTCATTGTAGGATGAAACAACCCACTAGAAGAAAAAAGAACAATTACCCAATTCCAAACAAGACAACCAAATTCTTACACATCATCAACGATTTTTTTTTAAACCTCTTTAAATGTCATATATTCCTCTTACACCTCTTACAACTCTATAAATAGTCATAGACTCTCTTTTTCTTCATGTGAAGTGTCCAATGATACCTTACAATGCTTCCTCCCAAATTATATCCCTTACACACATATTTAAAGTCACCAAAAGTAAAAATTAATTACAAGCACCCCTAAATTGTGTGAATGTCCAAATTTTCCCTCTTTATGATCATTGGATATGTACAAATAATAAATTACAATAGTCCAAAAGGATTGCAAGCTAACTATCATCCCTATTCCTAACATTCCCTTGATATTTACATCACAAAAACATGATAGGGAATACAAAAGAGAATTAAATGATAGAATATGCAAGGCCCACGGCCTCCCTACACAATATAATTTATTTATGCACTTAGTGAGTAAATCTACAACATTCTCAAAAGTTTTACCTTTTGAACCATGACCTCTCCACTCTCTACTATGTCATAGACACAATGATACTACACATAAATATGTTTAGTATCAACTTGATACATAAGGTTCTTACTAAAAAATGCACTCTAAATGTCACATCCAATGCTCATCCTTTTACAAATAAAACCAATACTTGAGGATAGTCTCCATAGCCAAACTACATCTTTGCAAGAATGCATTGTAGCCATATGCTCTACCTCTATACTTAGAAGAGAAAATATAGGTTTTATCTTACTCATACAACTAATTGTACCACAAAACAAAGTGAATGCATAGTTTCTTGTAGACCTATTGTTATCTAGATCTCAAAACCAATCAAAATTAATGAAACCCTATAAACCAAGTGTAAGATGGGTAAAAATCAGATAGCCTAGATTCTAGTGACAACCACAACACTTCTAAGCTAATAACCCAATCTAAACAAGAGAATACAATCAAATATGAAGAACAAAAGCATTCAAGTTAGAAGCACTCCCCATATTTAAAGTTGAATCACTTCCCTTCTCTCTCCTAAATCTTCTTTTGCAAATATGCCCTCAGATCAAAGCTAACATGTGCAAATACCTGCAAATAGTAAGTGAGAAATTCAGAGATAAGTGGTTGTTAACTTGAAATTCGAGGAGGAAGGCTTCTTTTATAGAAAACTGTGTGATCGAAAATATGCGTAATGAAATGAAATAAATACTATTCAAGCACACCAATAAGACATTGTATCAAAATAGAAAATAAGAGATAAGGAGATGCAAACTCAATATTCTGCTTCGATTGTCGTCCTATTTTCCTCTATCTTCAGTGTTTTTGTTGATTCTAGCTTTTGCTCTCAGATTGTATGCTAGGCTCAACAAACTGTCTTCCTAAAGAACGAGATTTAAATATGATGCATGATGCAAGATTAAGTCATGATATGAAATAAGACTAATATGATTGAAGTAAACATGATGCTATGATACTAGAATGCTAAATGAATTAAATACATGAACTCTAATTAATCATCGGTCCCCAATGCTTAGATTCACACAGATATTTATAGAGTTTTTCGAAGGATTCTGATTGGCTGTCTTGATTGACGGTTGTGATAATTCCTGGCAGATCGAATGGCTGAAGATGGATGAAACTGAAGAGAAAATAGAAGAAAACTTGAAAACAATATTTTTCTATTTTTATGAAAGAGAAAAAGATAAGAAGATAAAAAATCATCTTTCTTTAAAAAGATAAAAGAAAGATTTGAAAGCCGATAAATAATGAATTAAAAATTCAATTATTTACTTGTGGATTATATTCAACTTTTCTTAACTAAATGAAATATTTA
>VDFB02029639.1:0-57702 GCA_007258455.2 Sequoia sempervirens | reverse complement strand
TTTCTCTCTATTTAAAGATTTATAATATTTTAATATATAAACACACACATACAAAATTATCTATATGTATACCCCTTTACTAACATGATTTCAAAAATATTTATAAATCCCAACCTTCATGAATCTCCTCACCACACCTTTCCTTTTTTATATTTAAACCCATTCACTGAATTTTTCATTCCTTAAGACCTATGTCTCCTTTTGAGTGACAACCCAAATCTTGTAAACCCATCTATTTTCTTTAGATGACATCCTTAGCCTAATTTATAATAGTGTTCCCTCTAAATTATTGGAACACCCTACCACTAGTTCTATGTCATCAAGCATCTATACTTATCTTCATTAATAAAATCACTTCTCTTACTCACAAGTCTATCTCAAAATGGGGTAAAATATAGATATTTAAAATCCACTTATGTATGTTATCATAACAATTTCAAGCTTCAATCAATCTCCATATTTAATCCTATATCAAATATTTAATAATTAATTAATTAGACCAAGATTTCTCTAACGACTGATTAAAAAACCATATTTATTTAATAAAAATAACTTTGTTCCTTATTAAATTAATCATATTTAATTAATTATCTTAACATTCATCCACTAATTAACTAGATATATGCTTATCTAATTTATTAGGTAATGCATATTCCTCTGCTCATTTAAAAATTAAATGATAAATCATTTCTACTTCATCGCTAATACCCAAAACTCAATCCTTTATAAACATCTCCACCCTTGATTCAATTTCAATCATAACCATCCACTTAAAATCCTTTTAGGAATATACATGTATACACCATATCCTTGGATACAAGTTCAACCTTGACCATCTAAATGCATTCTTCACAATCCTCCACTTGCTTGTATGTCCTTTCCTCATGTAAAATAAAGTGATTTTATCTCTTTATATACTTGATTACATCATATCCTTCCATTAGAATCCTTTTCATCCCTCCTCACATGCAAAATAATTGTATCTATCCAATCTAATACATGACATCAACCATCCATGTCAAGAGCTAAATTTCTATAAAAACCCTCATTCCAAAGATACTTTCCATATGTGGAACATTGTTTCAAAGATCATATGTACATGCTTCCAGAATGGGAATATATTCATGAAATATATACATTCTCTATTAATCAATCCTTTATCCACATCAAATAACTCATCCATGCATCAAAAAGTTATACTACTTATTTTCCATTGAGTTTACACATTGATTGCCTTGTTTTCTCTATTATAAGTTTATACTACTTGTTTTTTAGCATGCATCTTACTTATTTCTCCAATAGATTTTTTTCACACTATGGGAGAATGTCACTCTAAAAACAACACTCAAATATTAATAAGATATTGCAACTCCCAAATCAACTAGGATGAGTCAAAATTGTAATATTGAAAGACCCTCTTACATTATCATTATCATAAACAACTTATCAATTTGGATGGTTCATTTTCACTTCATTATCCACATCCACACATGTTTTATGAAAATTCATAACATGGACCATAAAGTTAGTCAAAAATCAAGTCTATTATATGACTCTACATAATCATTCTATGACATGCATTATAAAGTTTATCATAAGTAACCCCCTGCATCTTAGAATGTCAATATGACATTAGATGCTATTGCAACATCTTGCATACATTAAAAAGCATCCAACATGTGACCAAAACTATCACCTCAAAGTGGGACACCCTCTATCCCATATGAGTACAAAATAATAAATAAATTAAATAAATAATTAAATAAATATTATTGAGATGTAAAGTTGAGACACCTTTCATAATGGCTTTAACATATTTCATTACTTAGATTTATGAAGCTAGACTCTTTAAATTACATTTTTCAACTGAAGTATGACTAATTTCAATTATTATTATATGAATTATAATTCTAAATGAGAATTATACAAATCCTTTAACTTGTTAAGTGCTTCCTATGATGTGTCACACCATTGTATGTGATGGAAGAATTCTGCACCAATTAAGAGTGTTACCAAAGAAAATGCCTCTAAATATTTATGCTTTCATATTTATTTGTTTGCTTTATCTGATCATTCAACTAATTGTGTTTCTTTATCATGAATAAACAATAAATCATTAAAGATGGGAGTATTCGTAATTTTTCTCGACCATTTTATGTAGTAGCACTTCTCAATTAGTGTTGTATCAATAACTTATGTGATTAAATGTATTTTGCACATGAAAAATCAATGATGACTATAGTGGCACTTTTCTCATGCTATTTCTTTCCTTATTAATTAGTAATATTTTGATTTGAACTATTGTGGGATTTTGGCCTTATCACTTGCTTGTGTTTGGTTTTATCTTCACTTATACATGATATATGGGCATGACTCTTATCTTGGCATCAAATTTCTATGCTATAATTTTTGGAGCAGACTATATTAGCAATGTTTCTCACTACTTTGTTTTGGATTTCTTTGGCATTTTGAAATTACACTTAGTCTAACTATGTTTGAATAAAACTTTCTATTTTTATTAAAGGAAAAATTAATAAATGAGAAAAAGACATAAAAAGAATCTTTCTTAGAAAGTGGAGAAAGTGCTTCTGAAATCATTATACTGGACGACGCCGAATTTAAGTTTTCTCCTTACGATGCCCTAATGGACGAAAATTTTCAGCAGTCGGGGAATTCCACGGAAAATAGTATTTCGCCGCCTCAGCACAGTGCCTTTAGCGCATATATTAATGTCCATTCAAATGCCGTTGCAGATTATCTCGTCTCTTCCGAGACTCTGCACAAAAAATGCTTCAGATTTCTGGGAAAAATGGATCATGATAGAAAGTTAAAGATCCAGGGATCGAGTCCAGAGGCTCCTGCCCCTGCTCCTGCTGCCAACAATAATCAAGAATTGAATGCAAAAAACAAGAATCGAGGCAAATCTGCATTTCACCACATGATTGCAGAGCGAAATAGGAGAATCAAATTAAAGGAGCATTTCCAGAATCTTTACTCTCTTCTTCCTAGAAATTGCAGGGTTTGATATTGCCATAACGTCATTTTATGTTTTTCTCTACGAATTTCTAGTGATGTGAATTTGTTCTATTTCTTATTTTTTCTGTCCTTGTTTGCAGAAAGATAAGCATTCAATACTCGCAAATGCCACAAGCTATTTGAGTGAACTAAAACTTCGTGCTGCGAAGCTGGAACAGCAGAATGAAAGGTTGGGCGAATGTACTCCCCTGAATTTCTCAAATAATGGAGGAGGAAGTGGCAGGTTCGAGTCACACGAGGAGTCTTTAAATTTAGGCAGCTCATTACTTTACTGCAGCGGCGATGTGATCTTAGAGCAATGTAAGGATATCCCCAGCAAAGTTAAAATTATAATTAATGTGCAGACAAAAATGGTTTCGTGCCCAGCAAGTCTGCTTCTCAAGGTGATAGAGCTGTTGAGAGCAGAGCAGTTGGAGATCCTTTCGCTGTCACATACGAAGGGATTTGGATTTCAGGCTAATTTTATCGTATTACCAAAGGTACATGTGGTTATACTTAAGTTTTTTTGAAACACACAGTTAGCTGATGCCAGATCTGTTGGGGAGACTCGAACCACGGCCACCTTAGAAAGAAATTTGTTTAAATTGACTATAGAATTGAGAGTTCTGAAATGTATTGTTTTGAATATGAACAGGGTGAGGAGTGGGATATTTCCTACTGGCAAACCTTCGGGAATTCAGTCAGTCAGACTCTCAACTTAGCATTGGGGGAACCTCTTATGAAATTACACAAAATTTGGTTCTGAAATTTGTGTTCTTTTAAAAGAATCAAGTTGATTTGGGTGTGATCTTTTTTGTTTTATAGTTGGATTTTCCAATTAAGTTTTAGAATGAGATTTTATAATTAATGTAATATATTTTGAATTTTAATATAAAAGTATACCATTCATTATTAAAAAAAAAAAGGTTTTTATTGTAAAATTCGTGAATTTGATTCTATAATTTAATAATAGTTATGGTAAATAATTTATTTATTTATTTTTATTTATATATATTAAATGAAAATGATTTGTTGTATCATGTTTGTTAAAATTTATTTTATTATAGGAGAAATAAAGTCAAAGAAACTAGGTCATCATATAATTCTTTTGGTATTGTCTTGACAAGATCACAATAAAATTTATAGTTAAAAATAACTAGAGCAAACCTTAAAATTAATTTTAATGATGAAATTTGCATAGTTATGTATTATTTTTTACTTAATTTTTTTGTATATCTTAAGACAATGTCTTTTTTTTGTAATTGAATTTTCCAATTAAGTTTTAGAATGTCTACATTGCAAATTGTTTTATGTAAATTAATGTAAATTATTTTGAATTTTAATATAACAATACACTATTTATTATAAAAATAATTTATAAATTAGTTTTTCATTGTAAATTTTGAAAGGGACACTAATGAATTTGATTTTATAATTTACTAGTAGTTATGATCAAATATTTTTTCTATTTATTTATATTTACATATATTAAATGAAAATGAATTGTTGTATCATATTTTAAAAAATACATATTACTATGATAAATAAGATATTGAAGAAATTAGGTCAATATATAGTTCTCTTGGTATTGTCTTGAGAATATCACATTAAAATCTATAGTTAAAATAACTCTCAAACCTTAAATATAATTTCAATTGTGAAATTTGCATACTCATATTATTATTTTACACAATTTTATGTCTATCTTTACAGAATGCCTTAATATATGTCTATATATCAATTATAATTTGTATAAAATGATGCCTATTTTCCTAGTCTTCACTTATCCCTATATACAAATATTTTCATACATTTATTTATGCCCTATACATATAGGCACACAATTACCATTCATTTTCCCCCCTTTGTATCTTTCAACCACTTTGATTTGACTATATTCGTGTCTTGAGTATTTTTCAAAAATGTGGGGTCAACCCCATAGCCATACACTTGAATCTATTTTTAAAAAAAATTATATTCAAATTTTGGCGCACCCCCACATGTTATCAACCTACTTATAATCAAACTCAACATATGTTTCTATGATTTATTTATATATTCTTACATTTAAATGCATTCAATTATCAATTAAACATTATTGAGCATCTAATTTGTATTATAAGAACTCTTCAATTTTTATGTACTAAAATGAATTTACATCTATAACATCATTCTTGGAGAATTTGCACAACTAAGACCTATTCTCTTTGATCATTTAGCTATTTTTTTTACAATTGACCAAAGAGAACATGTCTCTATGAAACATATTGGAAACTAATACAAGATAATCTAGCTTGTAAGAGTAATCTTGTATCAACCATAAAAATTCCTTTCTAATGCATGCTTCTTTTGCATGTTTTTTAAGCTATTTCTAGCAGATTATAATAAAGTGTGATATTTTAACTCTACCACATTACTTCAAATTGAAAATAAATCTAGAATCAATACCAAGCATTCTATAGTTTACTCTAGAAGCACCATTTTGACTATGTGACAACTATATGATCATTGTAATGATGAATAAACTAGTGAATAGTACTAATAAATGTATCAATTTAAACTATAAATGTATAGCTAAGTTGATTAGAAATACATGCTATTAACCATTAAATATGAAATATAACATGGATAAATATTTATAACAATATGAAATCAACAAATACATATAACAAAAAATATAAATGTAGAAACCCTTTCAATATTATAAAATAGTACATCAATATAAATCATATAATCTACTTAAATTTGATATAATTCAAGTAACATTATAATAATTGCATAATAAACATACCTCCTCTATACAAAGTCTTCAATGTATATAGTCTTAAGGAAGCTTAGAAAATAACTATAAAACAATATCATGGACCCAAACATGGCCTTAAAACAGTATGTTAAAATAATTCAAGACCTACTATATGAGAATGGTTACCAAAATATAAATTAATACCACTTACACATTGAACAAAAGGAAATAGGGTTCCACCTTTTTGAGAGATGGAAGTTAAGACCAATTTCACTCTTTAGTTCATTAGGAAACCAAGATCCCTCAACCAAGAGACTCAATTGAGGGAAGGACTAGTGGTTTCCTTGTGTGATTAAATGGGGGTTCACCATTAGAATGAAGTTTCAAAGGAGAAGCACAAAACCCTAGAAACTTGAAAGAATGAGATTATATTGATAAAAAAGATGAAACAAAAAAGTACCTGGAGAAGTGGAGAGGCCAAAATAAGGTTTGAAAACCCTAAAAATCTTCCTTTTGAAGCACACTAGGACTAATACACCAAGTTGGGTGATTTAGTCCTACTACAAGATCTTGGGCATAATCTAGAATTTTCTGGTGACTGATCAGGATCTACAGAAAGATGGAAAAAAGGGTATACTAGGACTCATACACCTAGTAGGGTGATTTAGTCCCATTACTAGGCTTTAACTAATACTTTTTTAGCCTCTAATGGTCTTTTGTAGCTTCCTTCTTGTTTTTTCAAGTTTGAAAGTCTAAATTTTGGCTTGTAGGTGAGTTTTCGTGAAGATGACAACTTCTTGAAAACTTTTGCAACTTTGTCTTCAAAGGATCTTCAATCTTCAATTCACCTATATTTGCAAACATACATCAAGAGAGAAAAATGTTGTTTTGTTAGGGAATGGAGGTTTACCTTGGTCAAACCTCATTTTGGTAATTAAACCTTGAAATAAAATAAAATAGTATGAAGGATTGAAGAATGAAAAAATGCATGTTATAATTCACCAAACCTTGTTGAAACCTTGGATTGAAAATCTAAAATTAGCATGAACTGGTCTCAATGAGTGTAGATCTTGATCATGAAACTCGAATAGGATAATGGCTTGAACACTTGATTAGATCTTGAATGCTACATCAACATATTAGCTCAACAACATGCATAATTTTCTAAATCTTTGACATGATAATATGGATCTTGATTGCTGCAATAATATTTTACAAATCTTCCCTTGAACGCCTTCTTGAATGTTATTGAATACTCTATAATGCTCTTGTGAAATATTAGGATGCTTGACTAAAAATTACTAGGTGAGACTAAGTGAAATAGCCTTGTATTTATACTTTTTTATGCCTAATTTCTTGAAATTATGAGGCATGTTGAGTTATTTCATAGGGATGTTGATTGTTTTCTTTGTTTTAAAATACTAATTATGCTTTGTGTGTTAGGATTTTAGCCATTTGAAGATTTCACATCCACACATCCCCCAAACATCAAAAATCAAAATCACCTCACAAACAATTCTTGGAAATCTTGAAAAAAAATCCCTCATGCTAAACTTTGGGCAAATCATTTGTTTAGTTAGGTGTGTGGGAATGCATCCTTTCTCATACATTTAATTAAATTAGAAATCCTTTGAAAAAATTCATCCTAAGATCACATCCAACATCTTAGGGTTTACAAGTTCATTATCCAAATCAAACCAATCAAAATCAAACCCTAAGTCTAGCATTGATCCAAAATCCCTAAACGTTCAAACACCCATATCATTCACCCCTTTCATCCTTCATCTCATCATTGGTCCTAAACACCTTAGACGTCACTTTTGCAAAAAGGTAAAAGCATAAGAAGAACATGGAATATAAACTTGATCCATACATCATGAGTAATCCAAGTCAACTGAACTTTCAAGGCCTTACAGTGTTGATTGATTATCAACACTCACATCTATACAATCCATACATGGGATCATTATCTCCTACAAACCTCGATGGTACAAAAGAAGTGAATATGCCCAGTAAAAAGTTTTGAACACATTTCCCAATGATAGATTTAAATTTGAGTCCAAAACTACAAATCTATCAACCAAACACCCAATGCATGAACCTTCAAACGAACAACATCATCCCATCAGATCCCTACATGACAAATGTGAATGTACCAAGTACAAATTTACCAAACATGAACATTTTGAATCCAAACTTGGAAAACTTTGGGATAGATATGTTTTTGAATCACACAAATGTTTTTCAAAGTCCAAACACGATGATAACGACTCCATGTATTGATCCAAGTCAAGGTAACACCATGCAAAATCAAAGTTACCTAAATCAAGGCAATGTGATTCCCAACCACAACAATGTTCAATTTCAACCTATCATGCCAAATTTGAGCGCCATTCCAAATCAAAACATTGTCCAAAATCAATTTGTCCAGGATCCCATACAAACACCATGAGTACACATTCCAAATCTCCTTGAGCAAAAGAGTCAACCACATCAAGGGTGCCAAGATAAAAATCAAGACCAAGTTTTGCTAGACCAAATTGCTTCACTTGACAAACTAACTGAAGCCTTGAAACAAGAGACATTTTTACTCCAAAATCAATACACTCTTCCATTGGTTGAACCATGTCATCAAAGTATTAGGTTGTGTCCACAACCATATCAGGAAAAATATCTCCAATATCAAGGAGTTAGATATCAAGATCAACCACATCAACAAATCCAACCCCCACATCTCGAAGATCAATCACCACATCTTAGAAATCAACCACCACAAGGCCAATTCAAAGTGAAAATCTCACAAGGGAACAAACAAAAATGCACACCACTTGGGATACCAATTGAATTAGTCTTGCAACAATTGGTACAAGAAAATATCATCAAGCTCCCCGTCTATGGGAACTATCAAGAGCCCTTAGTTAAACTACCTAGGTATAACAAGAAGCACTTTTGTCACTTCCACAAAAAAAAGGGACACACAACATCAAATTGTATTCTACTCAAAAATATCATCCAAGACCTTATTGATCAAAGGATAATCACTATTGGGGGGCAATGATCAAGATCTATCCATCGATGAGCACCTTGAAGATGTTTCCACCTCATCCAACGATCAAATTAGCATACCTCAAGAGTCACTTTTCAATCATGATCAAAATCCACCAACAATACCCAACAAAGATCCAATTCAAGAAATGTCAACATCACTTAACCCTATGGTTGAAAACATTCACAATCCCTCTGCCCCAATTGTTGAAAAAAATGTTCAAGATCTCTCAATTAAGGAGCATATTGAAGATGTTTCTACCCCATCCGATGATCAACTCATCATACATCAAGAGCCACTTTTTAGTAATCTATTTCAAGGAGTGTTGGAATTATTTGATGCCATTGAAATAATCTATGATCCATTGACCAATGATCATATTGAAAATGTCTCTACATCACCTTATGAGTTAGAGGACATATCCGAAGAATTTGTTCTGAAGCATGATCAACATCTCTCACCAAAGTCTAGCAATGGTCCTTCCCAAGACATATTGACATCCTTCAACCTCATGGTTGCAAATACTGAAGGAATCCTCAACTCGACATTTGATCCAAGTCCACTCAAAGATCAAGAGGATATTGAGCCACTTCCCATCCCTAATAAGGATATACAAGGATCGTTTAAAACTGACCCATGTCAAGAACTCGATCCAAAGCATGTCAAAAGCAATTCTAAAGTCATTCAAGATCAAGAATTCGTATCTCCAAGATACTACAATGATCTAATGGACACTCTCCTATCTATACAAGATGATCATATCCACATAGCACTTAATCCTTTATCTACCAATGAGATGCTTTCAGTGGATGGACATGTAGACGATCTTCATTCAAAATAGGATTCCTTTACTCCTGATATTATTACACAAAAGAGCAGATTATTAATTCCTACAGTCAAACTGAGTTATCAACATAGAATCAAATATATCCCAAATTTAGACTAAGGACATCAAGTATGAGGATATCCATCATTATCCGCTCAAGGAAACAGGTAAGACATAACAAGATATTTCAGAGTCAGTGGAGCAAAAAGTTGTAACATCATCTACAGTGGTTATTTATCAAAGAATGCATCCTAAAAAGGAACTCTCAAAACAAGCAGAATCAAGGAACAAAGGTGCCACTACCACCATACTAGGGGAAACTTTATCTAGTGCAAATGTCAGCATTGGGAGCATGAAGAATACTTATGATGAAACCAATGCCAATACTACAACCAGCCACGTCATGAATCTTCATCCACCCATCACCCGACCCACGAGTTGGGACCATCATCAAAGGAAATATTTGAATCAAAGCACAAAGAACATTATCAAATCAAAAGAAGTTGAGAAGCATAATGGACGAATCAAATACAAATGGATACCAAAAAGTACAAAGAAAGATCATCCCTATAAAACTCCATCAGTCAAAGAAACTATGGGGAAAAATAAAAAGGGGAAAAGTATCCATCAAAGATGTCCACAAAGGAAAAAGCAGGCTTCCCAAGCGACATACAAAGTATATCTAGCAGTTGGTCCTAATTCCATGCACACTTTCATATCCACCCATCATTGCTCATCTTCCCAAATTTGGAGAGTCAAAGGTTTCAAACTATCAACCAATCCATATCTTATCCCTAAATACACTCCATCCACATCTCCACGCATAATATCCAATTCCCACATTGACCATGTGTTGGCAACGGCCCTTCATCATAAGGATTCAGAGGGCACTCTATCGCGATGTGCGTACAAAGACAAAGTCAACTCCGGTATCAACGAAGCAGATCAAGAATCTCAAAAGTTGTATTCAAGTGCATGTATCTTGGAAAAGAAGCTTCTTCAAGAAAGCTATCAATTGCACATTATGATAGAAGCATCTACATCGACACCACCAAGTGGGTCAACATGAATCTTTTAGAAACCAAAACAAATCAAAAAATGTGAAAATCCAAAAAAATATCAAAAAAATCATGAAAACAGTAAAGATAAAAATAGTCCTCTAGTGAAAACTGCATAGGCGGCACTTTGGACAGGTACCATGATGAAAACCTGGAAAATAGGCATCATGAGTAGAGTCAAGCATTTGTGTGCACCAATTCAGGTGGAAGCATCTCATCTCATCCATAATAAATCCATTCATCCATGAACCATTTATCCAATCCATTTTCATTCATTTGCATCCATAATCCAAATTATCTTGATCCTGATGAACTTTGGCGCACACTTTACACTTGCTTATGGAAAAAATCTTGACATGAGTCACTTTCATTGATCTTATCCTACCTAGCATTATCTGAGCCATGAAGCACTATCCAAATGAGCATTCTTTATCCAAACACCTTATCCTAGTGCAAGATAATCCTTGGCATCCTTTTGCATGCTTAACATATCCATCCATCCATACACCTATCCAAGCATCCATCCATGACATTTCAAACATTGCTAGACACTGGGGGGAAAATATTTACATATTGCTTTGGGAATAAATCTTGATCTATATCCTCCACCTTATGTGGTGATCTAAACATTGGAAAAACGTGAAATCAAATTTTTCAAAGCATTTGTGATCCAAAATCCAAATCACTAGCCCATGGCATATTTTGATGAGAAGATGTTCCTTATCAAGTTTTATCTTTCATCAAACATCAATCCAAACAATCACTATCATTTGCATCTAATTTTCACATAAAACATCACATCAAATCATTCAAATAGATTTTGTTCCAAATCAAGCTTCAAAATCCTGATCAATTAAATCCAATCAATCCATCATCATCTTAGGATATCCATCCTAATCCTTGTGTTTCTTAACACTATCCTTGCATTGTTTTGTATGCTCCACAATGTTATCATCATCAGTTTGTCATCATCTTGGGATATCCATCCCAATCCTTGTGTTGCTTAACACTATCCTTGCATTGTTGTGTATCCTCAACAATGTTATCATAATTAATTCATCAAGCATATCAATCAACCTTAGCTTGGTTTTCAAAAAAATCCCAAACAAATCACTGATATCATTAGACATATCCATATCCAAATCGTCAAAATCATGCGAAAACCCAAAAAAATCCAAAACATATCAAAATCCAAAAAAATCCATAAAACATAAAATGTCAAAAACATGGAATCCGAACTATGTTGTCTCTGAGCTTAAACATAGGCAAGGCTAATCTTTGATCAGCCCCCAAGACACAAAAAATCAAAAACATTCAAAACACCAAGAAAATCCAAAAACATCCAAAATCACCAAAATCCAAAAACATTCATAAAATCTCAAAAAACCCCAAAAACATTGAAAAATCCAAAAAATCCAATAACATTTGAAAACACGAAAAAACAAAAATAGCTAAGTCAAAACATTTTTAAAACATCAGAAACATCCAAATATTTGAAAAAATCCATCCATCTCATCTCGATTTCACTCGAAATAATCAATCATCCATAATAAACTAATCATCACCTTCATCCTTTGGCAACACAAACAGAAACAATCACAATAATCAACAAAAGAAAACTTCAAACACAAAATCAAAATTGAAGCAGCAAACCGTTAAACGCGAAATCAAACTCTTGATAATTTTCAAACATGTCAATCAACCTTATATCAACAACCTATCAATCAACTTATCAACCCATCATCATCCTATACAGTGCATGTCCTAGGATATATCGTTCCAACAATGCGCATCATTTTGGATATCACCTTGGATTCTTATCCTATCAAAACACATCCCTTTGCCTGAAGGTATGAAGAGCATTGGCTTGTTTGTATACTTGATCTTTTCTTTTGATTTATCTTATTGTGCTCATTCCAATGACCTCTCGGTGATGTCTACTCAAAATGATTTAGAGAGATAGGAATGGGGCAACGATCATTATCTTTTTTCTGCTATGCTTGTTGGATGTTCTTGTAATATAACTTGGTGAATACTTGCTTTGTTTGATATGTATGGAGGGTGTTTTGGGCAACTTGTTGACTATTACATTGATAGGTTATGCATTTCCGTGTTGTGGTCTGAGATGTTCGAAACTTCTGAAGTGTAACTAGCAAAGTTTTCATATGCCAGGTGTGAGTAGGAGTATTCCTATCTGATTGTTGAGTCAAAGTCCATCACACTAAGTGCAACACCATCTTGGTTCTTTATACCTTGATGCATCATACTTATGTGTGTTATCAAACATAAGGTAAGTGACCCTTTTAAAATCCCAATTCTTGAAAAACAAATCATCCATTTCTCATCATCATCTCAGCACAAAGTTGGCTTGTTGGATCCTCTTGTCATCATCTCATTTCTCATTTCTTCTTTATTGGTGTAATTAATTATTTAATTACACTTTAGGATAAGTTTACTTAGGTAATTATTTATTTCCTAGGATAATTATCTTTTAATTCTTATCTTATCTTATTGAGCTGTCTTTTTGCTCAAGATAAGATTAGGGTTGCTTTTTCTTGCTTTATTGCATCATTGTCTTTTCGAAGGCTTTTGTATTATTTGTAAAACATTATTCTCAATAATCAATAATTCTGATTTTTGCTTGCAGACATTTTTTCTCTAAGAGTTTACAAAACTTCTCTATTTTTTGTTCTGAATATCTTTGCATGTGATAGGTGATTGCTTGCAGGTGATTCTTGGGGACTGTGAAGTTGGTTTTTCAACTTCTACATGGTATCAGAGCTCCAGATCTGTTGCTGCCTATTTTCGTTTTGAAGATATTCTCTCACATCATCTTTTTATGTGCAAGGGTTTTATTCCAGTATTTTTTTGTCATATCAGCGAGGTTTTTCATCATTTTTAAAGAAATTTTGACTTTTATCTCTCAAAAAGTGCATGCTAGTGCAAAACGGACCTCATAGATGCGCTCAGAAGGCCCAAAAACCCCTATTTTCATATAAAATATGATAGGGTTTGCTGAAAATTAATTTTTTAGTGTTTTTGGAAAATTTCAAAACAGTTGCAAAAAAAATCTGTACATATCTGTACGGCCGCATTGATTTCTGTGCCATTTTGATTTCTGTGCTACCTCAATTTTCGTGCATGAAGGTTCAGCTAAATATTTTATTAATTTTTTTCATCTTTAAATTAATAAAAATTTTGGTTTAAAGCCTAAATGAGCATATTTAGTAAAATGGTCATATCTTGAGCATATGGTCTCCGTTTTTCGAAAACGAGATAGCATCAAAAAGCTGCTTCCAACACTGTTCCAGTGGTGCTGGTATTTTTTTCTATTTTTCCATTTTGATGCCTTTTTCGCCTGTCAAAGCCAGAAGTTGTTGTTTTCACTCTGGGAGGCGTAACTTTTGCGTCCTGGCTCCGTTTTTCAAAAACAAATAGGCGTTGGAAAGCTCGTTCAGTGTTCTACACAGATCTCAGACCTGTTTTTCCAGATTTTTTACCAGATATCTGATATTTCTTTTCAATCTCAGCCTTTACCTTTTCAGTTATTTTCTTGGGAATTGTGCAATTAGGAGTTTTTTTTTTAGATCCAAGAGGAATTTTTTTATTTGAGAGTATATTACTGGGTAAACCCACAATAGTGGGTTACAATTTTTCAGAAAAAGAAAAATTAGAAATGCTCATCAAAAAATTTAAAATGGTTTACCCCTTCTAATGAAGGGGGTTCGAATGAACCACCCCCCTTCTAATGAACCCCCCCTTCTAATGAACCCCCCTCCCTTCTAATGAACCCCATTTTGCACCATATAAGGGGGGTTCGAATGAACCTTCTAATGAAGGGGGTTTGAATGAACTTCATTGAAGGGGGTTCTAATGAACCCCCTTTTTTCACCTTCCCCTCCACCATTTCAAAATTTATGCATTTTTTTGACTATCGAAGCTTGGGAAGGAGGTGCAAATGGAGTCAACTTGATAAACCAAGTTGGATAATTGTAGAGATTGAAATAAGCTTTCCAACAACTATAAATTTAATATATTTTGTTTTTATATTATATTTTATTTTTTAGTTTTACTGAACATAGGTTTTTCACTGAACATCAAGTTTAGTGAAAAATCATTGTGGAAAAATATTAAATTTGAGAAAAAAAATTTGAAAAATATATACGCCCTAGGTATTGGTGTCCTCATTCTAATAAATAAATAAATGAATGAATACATACCAAAAAAGTTATGCGTCCGAAGTGCACCTATGTCTAAACTGTAAATGTTTTGACTTCAAAACTTAATTAAAAAAAAAATATTCAACAAAATGAAACCAATAGATACCAATGTTAGCAACCTAAATTAAAAAGAATCAAAATTTTATCCTTTGTAGAAAAAAAGTTATGCGTGTCGAAGTACACATCACTTTTAAAAAATGTTGTTTACTATTAAAAGCTAGTTATCAAAGGAGACGCAAAAAAAAAAAACAATTTAATTCCAATTTTTTTAAAAAATATATATTTAAAATCTACAGAAAAAATCTCACAAATCACTAGTTTACATCATTTTCAAATTCCTAATAGTTTGCCTACTATAGGTGTCAGAAAGTGAAGTTTTTTTTTAAAATGTTGATTTTAGTGTCAAGTTTGGCCAAAAAGTGTAACCCATTATTGTGGGATGACCCTACTGCTATTTTCTATCATGGATTTACACAACATTGCACCCCTTACTCCATTCAACTATTTTGGTTGGAAAAATTAAATGGAGATTCACTTGAAACATAAAGGGTTGTATAGGGTAACCATGGGTACAGAAATTGAACCTACAGGTGCTACTGAAAAGAGAAAATGGTTTAATAGGTGTGATGAAGCTTATGGAACATTATGTCTATCTATTTCACCTGACCTCTTTTTCCACATTGAATCTTGCACTACACCAAATGAGATATGGGATACTTTGGAGTCCTTGTTTGGGAAGGAGGATACTATGAGAGGTTTTCAGTTAGAGAATGAGCTTATTGGCTTAAATCCTAGGGATTTTGATAGCATCCAGGAGTTTTTCACCAAACTCAAGTCTCTTAGATTACAGTTGTCACAGTGTGGTGTTCAGAAAGAAGACTCTCAGTTGGTATTGTCCATTCTTTCTAAGCTTAGACTTGATTATTTAGTTTTTGTTTCTACCTTTTATGCCACTCGGGATGCACTTGGTATGAGATTCACTATGCCCTCTCTTGATGACTTTGCTTCATCTCTCACTCGAAATCAAGCTAAGTTAGCTAGCATGGGTACGGTGAAACCTTTTTCCTTTTCACAGGCACTTATTGCATCACAGGAGCCCAGAGATTAGAAGGATTCTACAGGAAAAGGCAAGGAACAGAAACAAAAGGATTCCAAACCTCATGAGCAACAAACGGAGTCCTCATATTCATCCTCCTCTTCTAAGGGGAAATCATTTAGGAAGGAGAAATCTACATGTGCATATTGCAAGAGGGAAGGACATGCAGAACATAATTGTTACAAGAAGGACATTGATGAGTTGAAACATCTTCAGAAACATCAGATTGATTTTCCTTGTAGGATGTCTACATCATCTTCTTCTCCTCATTCTTCTTCTTCAAAGCAACATAACATAGGAACAGCTGGTTTACATACTTCATCAGATATGAAGGGACATGCTCTTTGTGCTTCTTCAGGTATTGGATCAGGGAGATGGCTTCTAGATTCAGGAGCATCTCATCATATGGCATCTTCGTAGTCTATGTTCACTTCCTTTGAGCCTTGCACTATGTCTCCCATTTTGATGGGAAACAACACTTACATGAGTATTACAGGGAAGGGGTCTATTAGTTTTGGGGACCAATCCTTTCAGGATGTCTTGTCTGTCCCTCACTTGACACATAACCTTCTTTCCATCTATCATATAACACATGGGGGCAATGGGAGATCTGTGGAGTTCACACCTGATTCGATTATCATCAAAGACTTGGAGAGTAGAGCGGTCACTGCTACTGGGATAGTGGATCACTCCTCTCGGTTGTATTCCTTCACTGATTTTGCTACTGGTGGTGCTTCTGTTCCTACAGCTGTTCCTCACACTTCGCATGTGCATCATCATTCAAAGGAGAGACTTGGCTTCTTGAACATTGTTGTTCTCACTTCGGATCTTGTTCTTGAGCCTTCTGCTCCATCTCCTCCTCCTCCTATTGCTTCTTTTGTTTCAGTGCAGCAGGATCCAGTTGATCATACATCTTTGGAGGTTTCTATTGAGTCTTCACCTACTTCGGCTTCTTCATTTGTTGAGGTCACACCAGCTTCTGTGGAGACATCTTGGGCTGCACCTATTCCACCTTCAGAGATTTCTTTCATTCGACCTCTTCCCTCACTTCTTTCTGGAGATGCAGTTTCGTCACTTCTTTTGGAGTTACTTCATTCTGGGGGGGATTTGTGGTCTCTTTCTTCCTCTCTTATGGGGGGATTCTTTCATGTCTCTTTGTGATGAATGGTGTCCTTGGGGGGTCTTATGGAGTCCTCCATTTTTCATCACTTAGGTAGTTTATTACATCCTATTTTGGGGAGGAGTTTTGTTCCCATGTGGTTTTCTCCTTTACCCCATTTGATTTAGTTTGTCTTGCATTTGTACATGAGTACCTGATCAGGACTCATATTTGCATAATAATTTGCTTCTCCCTAAGTTTCACTTATGGGGGGGGTATTGGTGTAATTAATTATTTAATTACACTTTAGGATAAGTTTACTTAGGTAATTATTTATTTCCTAGGATAATTATCTTTTAATTCTTATCTTATCTTATTGAGCTGTCTTTTTGCTCAAGATAAGATTAGGGTTGATTTTTCTTGCTTTATTGCATCATTGTCTTTTTGAATGCTTTTGTATTATTTGTAAAACATTATTCTCAATAATCAATAATTCTGATTTTTGCTTGCACACATTTTTGCTCTAAGAGTTTACAAAACTTCTCTATTTTTGTTTTGAATATCTTTGCATGTGATAGGTGATTCCTTGCAGGTGATTCTTGGGGATTGTGAAGTTGGTTTTTCAACTTCTACATTCTTTTCCGCACTAACATCACATCATGATCAGTTAATCATCATCACCAATGCATCCATCTTGCATCCACAACCCATCAACATTTTGCAAATCATCTCGCATGCATGTTCATCATCATAATATAAATCTGTTAGTCTAAGCATCTCATAAAATCATACATTTGCATAAAACACTCATTGCATAATCATATAGGCATTATCGCATCATCTATCATCACATCATATCATCATTTAAGTTGTTTAGGATAATATAGATTGGTTATTCTAAGCATCTTGAAAACATCTCAATTGCATCATCATCATAACCGTCCATCTTGAACCTCTTTATCGTGAGATCAACCCTCAAATCAAATCTTTTTTCTCGATCTCTCGAGGGGGCAATGTACTAGTGTACTTCTTTCCACTGGGGCATTCGAAAAAAAAAAAAATTGAATTTTGATCGCAACAAGCTTATTTCTCTGAACCAACGCAACAAGTACATTGCTTCAAAGAGGAGCAAAGTGTAGACATGCAAAATATGCATGCATTTCAATTTAACATTTTAATTGAATAACCTTCATTTAATTAAATATAAAATTTCATCCTCTAATTAAATAAATTCACTTTATTTAATTAAATCATTACCTCATTTGATTAAATAGATCATTTTTTAATCAAATCCTAACATTCCATCTTTTGATTAAATAAATCAAACCTTTATTTAATTAAATATGAAATCATCTTTCATCTCCCTTTGATTTAGTTTAAATCCCTAAATCTAAGTCAAATGGGTCAAATCACCTAATCCCTTACTAATTTAATCTAATCCTAATTAATCTAATCTAATCACCCATCACATCCTCTAGCTTTTCCCACTTGCACAAATAAATCAATTTATTGATTTATCAAATCCTCATTTTCCCTCAACAAGGCATATTTGGAGAATATTCCCTCAAGTTTGAATTTGAAAACAAGTTGACTTGTCCCTTCCAACATGGCATTAACTCCCCTCTTACATGGCCCCCACTTGGCATTTAAGTCCCTTTATCTCCCTCCAACAAGCCAAATTTGAATTTGAAAAGGCCAACTAATCTCATTTATTGGCACATTGACCAAAACTTGCACATTCCTTAACCATTCACATGTTTACAAATGGCACTTTCCCATTTGTTGAATCTTTGTCCCTCATTGCTCTCTTTTAGGAACTCTTTCAACTTGAGATTCTATAAATAGAAGGCTCATTCTTCATCTTAGCATCCACAATCTTCACACAAAGTTACTCTCTCCATATTGAGAGCTAATTTTGCCCATTATCATCTTCATCATTGGCTTATCAGGGATTGGGAAAGGGATTCTTTCCACAGAAGCACCAATCCACTATGAGATAGGATTTACTTCATGTTTTCTTGTATGCTTTCAATTAGTTTATCTAATCCTTTGTTGTTTTGATTTCATTATGAGGCATGTTGAGTTATTTCATAGGGATGTTGACTGTTTTCTTTGTTTTAAAATACTAATTATGCTTTGTGTGTTAGGATTTTAGCCATTTGTAGATTTCACATCCACACAACACGACAAGCTGACATCATATCTAGGATAGTAAAATCCTACTAAGAATTTGAATTAAATCGGGTCCAAGTTAAAGAGACACTCATATACTAGGTTGGGCGTATGAGTCCCAATGGCTTAAACCTAGGATGTAGATTCCAAGAAGTGTCTTGTTCAATGTAACATTTAAAATCAAGTCCCAAGACCTAGGTGGGACTCATATGCCCAACCTCAAACATCCCTAGATCCCTAGATTTGGAACGCATAGCCTCAAATATTAAATTATGATTTTCCATTTGTTAAGTGTCAGGATTATCCATATAAAAATGCATTTAATAAGGCTTGTGGATGCAAAATAGGACTAATCAAGGCATAAATGAACCTAATTTTAATTGAAAGGTCCCAAAACTTAATGTTAATATGTAAAACATATTGCAACACCAAATTAAGGCATCACTTAACTCATCTTATCAATTATCCCTAAATTAAGTGAGGAAAAGGTATATACTTTTTCCATCACTACATTTAGCCCCCACTTTAGTGAGAGGATGACTTTGTGTTGAACTCACACTAAAGTAGATGAATTCACATCAAGAGGGGTACATGTGTACCAATTCTAGTGAGATAGGATGACAAAAATCAAGAGGGTTGTGCAAGCCCCCAAGATCAAGATCCTATGGCAGACCAACATAGGCACAAAATAACACATGTATGTGAATGATGTTTGAAGCAACAACAAGATAGAAGCATACACTATCAAAGACATAAAGAAGAAAGAAAAAGGAAAAAGAAAGGTGGATCAAGCCTTATATTTTTGTCCAAAAAAAACATTTACAAGATGCAACACGATGTCCACTATGCAGAAAAAATGTACACTCACATGGGCTAATGGAATCCGATATCCACTAGGTGAGCCACCAAAAAGGTGAGACACACGCACATGGCTAGTATGTACTCACACACAAAAACAAGTGGCTATGGGAAAGTCATGCCTATGGTCGGCTCGCATACGTACTAACTGTTGGAAATATGTGCCTCAAACTATACAGGCTGAAACCTCCATTAGAGTCAAGTCGGTGTGACATTCTTTTTGTCTGGCCGACTAGCAGGTTTATTTTATTCAGTTCTAAACAGGTCGTTATGACCTTGCCATTTTCTTGCCGAAAGGTTACATTATGGAGTCTATCGCTGTAACATGGTGTATTCGTTATGACCTTATAGCGCTCGGGAGACCTCAGGCCAAAAGGCCATTCAATCGTGTATTAGAAAGACTCTTAGCAACTGTGGTCTTCAGTGAAGCTAAATGTTCTCACTAAGATGTCTTAGAGAAGTGTTAATGTCTTGCTGACAGTGGTTACTTTGAGGTCCTTGGGGTAACTCATTATGGCTCGGTGAGAAGTCACCGCAAAAGAAAATGTTATGCCGACAATGTTTGTTTTGTATTCATCGAGGAGACTTAGCTGAAGGAAATGTCATCAGTAAGATGTCCTACCAATGTGGATATGTCTTAGTGACAAAGACTCAAGTGTTAGTCTTCGGTGTAACTCTTGTCGAATGGTGATCATCAGTGGAACACTGTGTTTTCGGTAAGAAGTCCTAGCAACTTTGTATGAGTCTCGCCAATGTTGAAGAATCTTCGAGGTAACCTCTTAGCGATGGCGAATGTCTTGCCGATAGCTGATGGCTATCGGGGTAGCTCTTGGCGATAGTTGGTCATCAGTGAAACATATGGATCTCGGTATGATGTCTCGGCGAAAGCCGATTGTTTGGCCGACAGGTGTATGTTTTCGGTGTAACTCAAGTGTTTCTATAAGACCTCTTGGTGATAGGTGTGAGTCTTGCTGACTTCTACTTGGTGCTCGGTAGGTATGGGGACTTCGGTATAACCTTTGATGTCTTGCTATTACCTCCTAGAAAAAGTGATAGGTCAGGGCGACTACATGATGACTCAGTGTATCTCTTGAAGCTCGATATAACATCTTGGCGACTACAGAGGCTTTTTGGTGAAATTGATATGAAGTATATGTGGCATCAGCAAGACACTGTTAGTATCTCACCGAGATGCCAGTGCATTACGAATTTTGTTGACCGTATGACTGTCATACGTGGAATCTCGTGGATGAATAAAGGAACCCGAAAGTGAACCGTTAGCAGTTGGTTCGTTGCGACAGTTCTGTGAGAAAGCTCAACAATCAGGGAACACCATGGATATAGTTGGAAGTTGTAGATGCTTGGGGGTTGGATTGTAGTTTGATCAATAGTGAAGTCTGAAGAGTTCAAACTGTATCAAAAAAGAAATTAAAATCTGTAAAGGCTATAACTTGGATGTTTCTGTTTGAAGAATGCTCATGATGAATGCTGCTATATAATGACACCAGAAAGATAAGTCTGGAAGTTGTATGTAATCTTCATTACTATAATACAAAGTGATTTCTCTAGGTGTGGTGGGTTTTTCTCCCGTAAGGGTTTTTCCACGTATATCTGGTGTTCATGTGTGTTTGTCAAATACTCTATTTTTGTAATCTATTTCATAGTGCATCTTAACTTGACTGTAACTATAAATTTTAAATTGTATCTTCATTCTTTCCTGAGGTATTGATGTTAGGAGAATTTTTTTCCGCATCTAATCTTCCATACAAGTGGTATTAGAGCCTGGCCAGTTGTGTTATCCTTGTGGGTACGTTGGGTTTTTTGAGTCAATTCTATTTCAGTGGGAGTCTTTTAGAGATTTTTATTTTTGTTTACAGGTTAAAATGGCTAGTACATCTGGAAAGTTTGAAATAGAGAAATTCAATGGCAGTAACTTTGAGTTGTGGAAACTCAAGATGGAGGATCTTCCTTGTTGACGTGGATCTTTGGATTGTTGTATCGGGAGGAAACTCTACGTGAATGAAGCAGAAGATTGGGACCCTTGCAGATAGGAAGTCTAAGGGGCTGATAAGGCTCGCTATAGACTCCGCTAGTTTCTAAATGTGCATGAAGAGAAGACCGGGTATGTGCAGGATCATCGTGCAAAAACCGTGCCCTCGAGTGGCAAAAAATTTAGAAAAATTAGTGTTAAAGTAACTTGATCGAAATATTTGAATAAGTTATCTATATTGCTCAAAAAATATCAAATATAATTTTGTAGAAAATTTAATGTAGTTTCTAAAAATATTAGGGTTTATTTAAAAATAAACAAAATCATTTGGTGAAAATTTGAAATTTCAACGCAAGAGGTAATTTAAATTTTAGGAAAAAAATAAGAAGTAGGTGTCCGTCTCAATTCACCCTCTAACCATAATAAAATGATAATATTTTTTTAAGATTTTATATATAAGTAGAGGACCCATGTCTAGATGCGGATGCATACTTTTTTATAATTTTTTTCCATGTAAATAATTAATTATGAATTTTTACCAAGCAAATGAAAATATAAACTGGCTTATCCAATTAAATCTTTAACTTTGGCCAAAACCCCATGAAATTTTAATTTTCTTTTAATCCTGCAAATATGTGAAGCATAGAATGTGACGATACCGATTCGGGGTAAAAATATGATAATCGCTTTTGAAAGTTATAGATGTTTTTCAAATTTCATCGATGAGGACTTTAGTTGTAATTCTAATAGAAAATGAATACTAATTATTTATTAAATTCAAATTAAATCATAATTTATACTTTTAGAAAGCTGAGAATCTCCTCTAAAAACCCTTTTCGTTTCATTAATTTTGGGTGAAAAAAAAGTCGTCAGCCACATACCCTACAAATATTTCCACTTTTTGGTGCACCATGATCCTGCACATACCTGGCCTAAAATAATCGGAGGAAACCTACAGAATGAAGCGCTGTGAAGATTGGGACCTTGCAGATAGGAAGTCTGGCGGGCTGATAAGGCTCCGCTTTGCAGACTCCTATGGTTTCTAAATGATGAAGAGAAGACCATGTTCCTAAGTGGAAGAGAGTGGCGGCCTATTTATCGTGGGTCCGGTGAATAAACTATTCCTAAGGAAGAAACCGTAATTTTCGGAATGCAAAGGAGGGTCTATACAATCATTTGAACACATTTACCATGCTACTGCTCAATTGACATCCTTGGTGTGAAGATCAAGAAGAGGATCGCTGTATGCTTCTATTGTGTTCTTTGCCAGACTCATGGGATCATCTGGTGATGGCGATTGGGAGTACAACATCCAGTTTCAAGATGGAAGATGTTGTTGCATCTTTGCTGTCAGAAGAGATGAGAAGGAAATCTTCCGAGATGGCGAAGGAGGCTCTTGCTGTCAGAGGAAGACCGAAAGAGAAAGGAAAGAAGAAGGACAAGAAGTCCAAATCGAAATCAGAGGGGAGATCAAAGTCTCCCCGGCAAGAAGTCCAAGGTGAAGTGTTAGAACTATGGGCAACCTGGTCATGTCCGAAAGGATTTCAAAGAGGAGAAGAAGAAGAAGAAGAAGTATTCTTCCAACAATGATTCTTCTCATAGTGATGTAGATTCCTTCATTGCAGCCTTCCTTGCATACCGTGCATTAGATGATGTCTAGTCATCGCTTCGAGCATCATTCCACATGACATCTCATAGAGAATGGTTCACAAAAGTATGAAGAATACCGATGGTGGGTGCACTACAGTGATTCAACTTTGGAAATTGCTGGCCGCGGGAAGAGTCAAAATCTAATTCCTCGATGGCAGAGTGAAGGGAATCAAGGATGTTATGCATATACCATGTTTGGCTCGAAATCTGCTATTTGTCAGTAGGATGAATGATATTTGAGTGCAAGTCACATTCTCTAGAAATGGCTGCAAGATGGCTAGAGGTTCAATGGTGCTAGCTAGAGGTGCTCCTCAATTGGCAAAATTGCATGCTCGATGCATAAGTTATTATTGTAACAAGAAGTCTCTTCTCAAGTCACCTAAAGTCGCCTCATATGGAGGTAAAGAGGGTAATATCCCTACTATGTAAACCTATGAAAGTAAACTTCCAGAAGACTGCTTTGGTACCTAGGTTAGCCCACATAGGAGGCAAGACAAAACCTTGAAGAAGAAAAATCCGTTGAGGGGCTTGAAGATTGTAATCCTGAATTTAAATTGTGGAACACTATATATAAGGGAAAGCGCATCGTATTTCATTTGTAATGACAACCTCATAAATCTCTCCTCGGGTTTGTTAGACTATATTCATTCGCATGTGTTTGGGTCTAGTAGATGTTCCTTCCTTTGTCTAAACTGATACTCATATGTGTCGCTCATTGATGATTATTCAAGAAGAGCATTTATATATTTTTGAAAAGTAACCGGCAATTCGACAGGAGTTTAAAATCTTGTTGAAAAATCGACCCGTAAAACAATAAAATGCCTAAGGACCGATAATGGCGTTGAATTATATTCTCATGAATTTGAAAGATAATCGTGGAAAGACCATGGAATCAAAAGATATAAGACTACACCTTTATACCCATAGCAAAATGGAGTCGCAAAAAGGTTCACAGAACAAATGATGAGAGAGCACGGCATGTTTAGTGGTGGCCGGGTTTGAAGATACCATAATAAGCTACTACTAACGTGATGTTACTTAATTAATCGATCTCCAAACTCTGCTCTTGTTGAGAAGACACCCTTAGAAGCGTGGTCTGGTAAGAAGCCCTCTCTTAGACATATTAGAGTCTTTGGCTGTGAGGCATATGCACATGTGCCGATGTAAAAAGATCTAAGTTGGAGAATAAGGGATGTCAAGTGTGGCTTTTATTAGCTATAGTGCGAACATTAAAAGATACAAGCTTTGGAATCCTATTACAAAGAAGGTTATATACAATAGAAGTGTAATATTTCATGATCTGAAACCTTCCACCTTAGATCTACAGTCAGAGACAAAGCCAGAAAACAATAAGGATGTAGCAACAATTCCTCCTACACCAGAGAAAGAGGAATTGAAGATTCAAAATGTACTTGAAACTAAGGAGAGCTCGAGCAGTTATGAAAGTTCTGAAGAAGAAGAACGTCAGCCTCAACTAGTGAGGAGGTCAACCCGAGAAAGGAAACAACCAGATAGGTATGGGTTCTCATTAATTGATTCTACTTGTGCCTATGCCTTGATTTCTAGCACCGATGAGCCTAGGACTGTAAAGGAAGCAATTAAAATGTCTGATTCAAATTCTTGGTTGGAAGCCATGAATGAAGAAATGGCATCATTAGATAAAAATGAAACCCGAGTTCCGTGCCCCTTTGCCCAAAGGCAAAACCCATGGCTGCAAATGGGTATTTCGTGAAGAAAGCATCATCTAGATGGAAGTAGAAAAAATACAAGCGCGACCCAGTTGCAAAGGTCATTCCGGTGGTAGAGGGATTCGATTATGGGGAAATCTTTCTCCTATAGCAAAGCCGACGTCCATTAGATTTCATTGTCACTGCGCAAAGCAAAGGACTTAGAGGTTGAACAGATGATGTGAATACGCGATTTCTCTCATGGTGATCTTGAAGAAGAAATCTAGATGTCCCAAACAGCTCTTTTGTTGAGAAAGGTAAAGAAAAAACTGAAGGTAAATGAAGCAGTTCCTGTATGGTTAAAGTGTCACCTAGAATGTGGTACCAAAAAATGATACTTTCATGGCCATCTTTAGGCTTTCTAGAGATCAAATCCATCGCGTACGGTAAAGCTGAAAGTGACTGGCACTTCGTTATTGCTCTTGGCGCCGACAGCACATAAGCCGTTCATAGGAAGCCAGCAAGCTAATGATTTATGATCTTAAGTCCCGCCTTGTCCGCTAAGTTCAAAATGAAGAATCTTTGGTGCAACAAGGTATATTTTGGGGATGGAGATAACCAGTGACGTGAAGAATAGAAAAGCTTTGGCTTAGTCGAAAGGTGCATGTTAGGGACTATTTTGAGATTTTGGTATGAATGATTGCAAATAGTTGTGGTCCCGTACCATGCATGGAATGAAGCTATCACAGGACCAAAAATTCCAATCGACGTATAATATGACGAAAGTATCCCATGCAGCGTAGGTGGTGATCTCATGTATGCAATGGTATGTACAAGGCTAGACATTTCCCAAGCAGTGGGAGTACTTAGTCGGTTTATGGCTAATCCAGGAAGAATGCATTGGGATGCGCTGGAAGAGAGTTAGTTTAAGTATTTGAAGGAACTTCGGGATTTTGCTTTGTGTTACCATGGGACTGGCTGGAATGCCGTAGTAAACCCAGCAATTGGTTATGTAGATCTGATCAAGGTGGGACATTGATAGCGTGAGATCCAACAAATGGATGCTACATTCAGCGATGAATGGTGCGCGAGTTGGATGAGCAAAGTGCGGTAGGTTGTAGTCGCCGGTCCACTCACGGAGGTTGAATACATGGTAGCTACTCATGTTTGGGAAAGCGAAGTTTTCAGTTGAAACATTTGTGTTCTAACATTATTTCCATGCTGCGTAAACAACAATTTATGTGATAGTCGAGTGCCATTTGTCTCGAAGAAACCCAACTTTCCATGCCGTGAACGAAACATATAGATGTACGACCATTTTGCAGCGATATGGTTTATATCGGAAAGGCCAATTTGAAAAAGGTTGATACTCTGGTAGAATGTCAGATGCATTACCAGCCAATGGAGCACGCATAAGCCGTGGTGTAAGTTAGTTCATCGGGCCTTAGTGCCCATGATTTTGGGGTGTTTAATGCCTCGGATTGAAAGATATTCCTTCAAGGGAGGATTGCTTTGTACTGATGTGCCTCAAACTATACAAATGCAAACCCCATTAGAGTCATAAGCCTGCAGACATTCTTTTGTCCGGGTCAATTAGCAAATTCTTGTTTTATTCACCGAATAGTCGCATCCCTGCTATACAATCTCTTCCAAAAGGTTACATTATGGAATCTATCGCTATAACATGGTGTATTCGTTATGACCTTATAGCGCTCGGGAGACCTCAAGCCGAAAGGCCATTCAATCATTTATCGACAAGACTCTTGGCAACTGTGGTCTTCGATGAAGCTAAAGGTTCTCACTACGATGTCTCAGTGAAGTGTTAATGTCTTGCCGACAGTGGTTATTTTGAAGTCCTCAGGGTAACTCATTATGGCTCGGTGAGAAGTCACCATGAAAGCAAATGTTATGCTGACAGTGTTTGTTTTGTACTCATCAGGGAGACTTGGCCGAAGGAAATGTCATCGGTAAGATGTCCTACTGATGTGGATATGTCTCAGTGACAAAGACTCAAGTGTTAGTCTTCAGTGTAACTCTTGTCAAATGGTGGTCATCGGTGGAACACTGTGTTTTCGGTAAGAAGTCCTAGCGACTCTGTATGAGTCTCGCCGATGTTGAAGAATCTTCGGTGTAACTTAAAGCTATCAGAGAAACCTCTTAGTGATGGAAAATTTCTTTCCGATAGCCAATGGCTATCGGGGTAGCTCTTGGCGACAATTGGTCATCGGTGAAATATATGAATCTTGGTATGATGTCTCGGCGAAAGTCGATTGTCTGGCCGACATGTGTATGTTTTCGGTGTAACTCAAGTTGTTCTATGAGACCACTTGGTGATAGGTGTGAGTCTTGCTGACTTCTACTTGGTGTTCAGTAGGTATGGGGACTTCGGTATAACCTTTGATGTCTCGCTATGACCTCCTAGCGAAAGCAATAGGTCAGGGTGACTACGTGATGACTCGATGTATCTCTTGAAGCTCGATATAACATCTTGGTGACTACAGAGGCTTTTTCGTGACATTGATATAAAGTATATGTGGCATCGGTGAGACACTGTTAGTGTCTCACCGAGATTCCAGTGCATTACGAATTTTGTTGACCATCTGGCTATCATATGTGGAATCTCGTGGACGAATAGAGGAACCCGAAAGTGAACCATTAGCAGTTGGTTCGTTATGACAGTTCTGTGAGAAATCTCAATAGTTAGGGAACACCATGGATATAGTTGGAAGTTGCTGACGCTTGGGGGGTGGATTGTAGTTCGATCAACAGTGAAGTGTGAAGAGTTCAAACTGTATCAGAAAAGAAATTAAAATCTGTAAAGGCTATAACTTGGATGTTTCTGTTTGAAGAATGCTCATGATGAATGCTACTGTATAATGACACCAGAAAGATAAGTCTGGAAGTTGTATGTAATCTTCATTACTATAATACAAAGTGATTTCTCTTGGTGTGGTGGGTTTTTCTCCCGTAAGGGTTTTCCCACATATATCTAGTGTTCATGTGTGTTTGTGAAATACTCTGTTTTTGTAATTTGTTTCATAGTGCATCTTAACTTGACTGTAACTATAAATTTTAATGTGTATCTGCATTCTTTCCTAAGGTGTTGATGTTAGGAGATTTTTTTTTTGCATCTACTTTTCCTTACACTAACCATACCAAAGCTAGATACCTCTTGATAACTTTGATAAGATTCCACAAAATGAAACTTCAAGCTTATGGACAACATGAATGTAAATATTTCTTCAAAAGGACTTTGCTTAGCTCATGTAAGGTATCTTCTTAGGGAAAATCTAGCCCAATGTCTCCAAGAGAGGACAAATCAAAGAAATATCATGCTCTCAGAGTAAATCATACCCAATGACAAAACTAAGAAAAGGACACATCACAAGAAGAAAGAAAATCAAACAATGAAACATGAGAAATGTCAAAAGATAATGTCAATGTATGCCTCCACTTTAAAGAAATTTCTAACACCATTGCTATGAGCAATCGACTTTAAAGTATCCAATTAAGAAGACATGAGAGCTTATTCGAAAAGCCCTATGTCAAGTTCTATGTCCTCGAATGAAACTACATCATGAATAAAGGGTTTCCCCCAAAATGTGATGTGAAACTTAGAAAAAAAAAGTACATCACATGTAAGCCAACTTAAGGCATGTCATCCACATCCCAAGCTTACTCTTATATATACATGGAAGGTGGTCAACTAGCCAAAAGAGACAATGACAAGTGCCATATGAGGACAAGGCTACCTAACCCGTTGCCCCCACCTAGTGCAAGAAAAGGATGAGCTGATATGATTAATGAGAAACATAATAGAATGAAAATTCATATCAATTAGAGGAACTAGGTACTACAACACAAGGAAGAGCACCACACTCCTTAAGATGTTGAATTTTATTACCCAAAGTCTTACATTCATTAGTAGAATGACCATGAACCCTATGATATGCACAAAATGAACTCTTGTAGTAAAATTTATTTCATGTTATTTGAGGGAGAGATATCAAACAATCTTGGAGGATTCTTGGCAAGATACTTTCTTGATCAATAATAGAGGATGGTTCTTGATTTTGTGACAAAGATATCTCTTGCTTAGTAAAAGATGTCATACTTACACAAGACTCTTCAGATTGTGAGATATTGTTGTCTTCTTTAAATGAAGCTGTAAAATCTAATGAACTCTAATCATTACTAAGACATGTCCTAGGAGTTCTTTGTGTGATGAAATTAATGTTAAGTGAAGAATTCTTTGTTTCTTTTGTTTCTTTTAAAGGATAATAACCAAGTCCAATAGTTTTTATTAGTTTAGGATGCACTAATGTTAAAGTTGGATTAGAAGAATCTTTTGTAAGAGTGTTGATATTGATTGAAGGCTTGTTTGTTTCTTTCGAGGGACAATAACCAAGACTAGTATTCATTTATTGCATGTTAGGATCTATAGGGACTCAAATTACTTGTTCTTTAGCACCACATCATTTTCCACTGTACCCAAGTTGTTTCATAACTTAATAATTGTACCATAGAAAAAAGGACCTCTTTATTGACATGGGAATAATTCATGATAAATTAGACTTTATGAGGCCTTGACTCAAGCATTGCGAGGCATTTTATGCATCCACACTAGGTCTTGGACCCTTGCAAATTGAATAACACACTTTTACCAATGTCTTGTAAAGGTGTTGTAAAGTCTTTGTAATGGACTTTCACGCTTTTCTAGACTTAATGAACCCATTTCTCCCTAGTTTAACATTATAAAATATATTCAAATGCATTATCACATAAATCTAGAAGGCTTGTAAACTAAATTTGACTTCAACCTAGTGTTGTAATGTGTTTTACACATTCACATTGGTTCTTATGCCATCCTAGGTTATGTGGACCTCATTTTAGTCTTGTAAAGTGTATTTAATCACACTTTCACATTGAATTTTGTGTCCCAAGCCCTAATTGACCTTTACATCATCACTAATAGGCCCCTGTTAACCCATATTATGCATCCCAAGGCTTAAATTGATCAAATACTTGACAAAGTTGCAATTTAAACCTTATTTCCTTATCTCCTAGCATCTTAGCTATCAAAATGGCCCCTGTGGGACCCATTCACCATGGTTGGTGAATTAGTCCCATCCAGGTGGGACCCATTCACCATGGGTGGCAAATGAGTCCCATTTGGCCCATTGTTGACCTTTGAGGGGAAAAAAAGTGAACTTTAAGTTTAATCTTCATGTCGGATTGTGATGAGGTATTAATATGAAAATAAGGTGAAATGCCTATAAATATAAGTCTTTTAACCCTAATTCATAGCTTTTATCATTCATTCATCCACCAACCTTCCATCTCAAGTCAAGCAACTTAGGGTTTTAACATTACAATTTTCAAACATTCAAGGGCAGATCCTTCATGTTTTGTTGCAAAATTTCAAGATCAAACATCATGGAAAGGTAATCAACTCCATTATTGCATGTTTCATTCCATTATTTCATCATTTTTGTTTAATTACCTAAAAGGGGTTTGACCAAGGCAAACCCCCATGCCCTAACATTCAACTTTTCTCTCTTGCCATGTGTGTTTACAGATTTAGGTCTTTTGGAAGCTTGGAAAACATTAAGAATCAAGTTACAAAGTTGTTTAGGTATTCTCTTCATTCAAAAAGTCAAAATATCAACAAAAATTCATTTTTTAGGTTCAAAAATCAAAGTTTCAGAAGCAGACACCTGTAGAGAATCAAAGTACACACCAAGAGCTCCAAATTCCACCTTTGAATATTCAAAAATTAAAAAGTGGACTTATTTTCCATGAGTGATGAATGAGTCCCACTTCCAAGTCAATTTTCAGTTTTCTACATTTTTAGATACCCTTTCGTCTGAAATAGGTTCCAGTTCAATTTTGTAGAACTAGGACTAATTCACCTAGAATGGCGAATGAGTCCCACCAGGCCTAAAAATTAGCATCAATAGCATTTCAAATGTCATTTCCAGTCTTCATCCACATTCCAGGTGCACACTTTCAGTTTGGTTCATTTCTATTATAGTTTTCTATTCATTTCTAGGTGTTTATGCATTACACAATGTGTTTTCAAACAAGTTGTTTTCCTTTAGTTTCCATTCATTAATCAATTAATATTATTAGTTTCTTACATTCAAACATTGCATCTAGGTATATTTAATCCATATTCCATCCATATTGTATTAATCTTTGAATGTGAACATTGCATTTTGGCCCATCTTTCTCCTTTTAGGTGAAAAACCCTAGAAGTGTTAGAAAGAATTAGGATGCCAAAAATCTATCTTTCATTTTGGTGAACCTAATTTTTCAAATACTTTCTTGTTTGATTTGAATTCCATCATACATCTAGCTTGCATTGATCTTGCATTAGGGTTTGCATGAATTCATTTGCATTCTAGGTTTCAACTTTTGCATTCATAAAAACTACATTTAGTTTGCATTTTTGGCATCTACTTTCATGTAAATTTTTTGAAATTCTACATTTTTACTTTATTTCTACATCATAGCACTCATACACTATAAATATAATGCAAAACTTTCTGAAAGTTCTTAAAAAAGTCCATATTGGGACTCATTCACTACCTTGGGTGAATCAATCCCTTTTCACCCCTAAAACAACCTTCTACAGAGCTAAAAACCCTATTTTTATGCTTTTGTTTGCTGCCATCAGTTATCTATATCACTTGACTAAGTTTTTGTAACATGAATGTCATTAGATTTAGCTTAAAATAGCTCATTTCATGCATTGCTCCATTTGACATTTGCATTTTCCACATGTCATTTTTTTGATCGGTGGATAGTGTAATAAAAAATTTACTTTGTTTCATATCTAAAAATT
Organism: Sequoia sempervirens; assembly: GCA_007258455.2. Lineage (NCBI taxonomy): Eukaryota > Viridiplantae > Streptophyta > Pinopsida > Cupressales > Cupressaceae > Sequoia > Sequoia sempervirens. The sequence continues at coordinate 25,415 of VDFB02029639.1, read as the reverse complement.
GCATTTCATTTTAAGTCATTGCATTTAACTTTATTTACTTTATCATGATAGTATGTGTTCTCTGAAAGCATTCCCTATTTCTAGAATACAAGTGGCTTGTATGATTCTATTTTTCATGGACATAATCTAGGACAACAAAGTAAAACATTTGATAAGTATTTTGCATACCCTCCTAGTACCTATCGAATTTGAAAGACTATAATAACACAAGAGGATGCAAGTGTAGATAATCATGACACTCATACTTGTTCTTTTCCCAATACCTCTCCTATTAGTGATGAAGGTATTTTGGTGAAAGGAGCTACAAGCACTGAGAGTCTTGATTGTCCCTCTCCTCCTGAGCCTTTGGAAGACATTAGAAAACAAGAGGATGAAATCATAGAAACATTCCTAAATACCACCTTACCTAATCTCCATACCATGCCAATCACACTTTTCCATCTCCTAATATCCCTCCTTGATGTCAAGAGGATAGGTTGGTATTAAGAAATGTCTCTATTAAGAGTCATGAGATTCTTGACCCTCCCTTCCCTAATGCTCCTCCCATTTGGGATAATCTATTTGAAAACCATAGAGATCCTTCTCTTGATGCCTCCCTCACTTGTGATGAAGCTACTTGAAAAACTTCAGACTTAGATGAACATATTACAAGCTCTCCTTGTAGGGTAGATAACATGGAACAAGAGAATGAAACCTTAACAACAATGGGCATTCAATGAATGTCTTCTCCTTCTCATCCCCCTCTTGAAAATCCCATCATTGATCATTCCCCTATTGGTGATGAAGTCATTTTAGAAGAACCAATTCTTACTTGTCAAGAACATGTGGCTTGTTGTTCTCCTAAAAGATCTCCTTCTAGGGAGAATATCATGGTGCTAGAACACGACAACAATAATAATGTATCTTTCTTAGATAAAATAGTGATTCTTGATTGACCTTCATTAGAGATACATCAAACCAAGACCACTGAGGTTATGAATGTGCAAGTGTCCATTAGATCCCCCTTGATCAATGGGCCTCATACATACCCTGTGGGACATCCTAACAACCCTCTAATTCTTTACCCACCTTCACATAAACAACAAACTCAAAATAAACCTGAACTTATCATTTACCCTCCTCAAACTAATTTATCGCAACAACCAAGTTATAATACTGTTGTTCATACATATAACACTCGAAATAATCTGCAACCACAACAACCAACACCAACACCCTTATTGTTGCCTAATCTTATCCCACCTAACCCTTCCTTACCAGGTTGGAAGGAGTATGATCTTGTCAAGAAACTTAAGAATACTCCTGCTAAGATATCATTATGGGACCTTCAAGCCTCCCCTCACTATCACAACATGATCCAAAAAACCTTACAACAAGTTCCTATCCCTTCTAATGTGCAACCAAATGACATAGCAGCCATAATTCAAGGATTGAATGTTGGCATTGTTTTCCACCAAAGAGAACTCCCTTCTTTGGATGTGCAAAAAAAAAATGAAGCTTTCATGATCATCACTCAATCCAAAAATAAAAGGGATAAAGAGAAATTTTGTAGATATTGGTTCTTCTGTTAATGTATGTAGTGTGAGCCTTTTGGATAGGCTTGGCATTGATAAATCAACCATTCTACCTAATTCTCTATCTATTAAGGGATTTGACAATGTTGACAAGAAACCATTAGGGGTAATCATTATGCCTCTTACCGCTGGAGTGGTCACCTTGAATATACCAATCCATGTCATTCCTAATGAAATTTCTTGCAATATTATCTTAGGCACACAATGGATTCATTCCATGAAAGGTGTGCCTTCCACTCTTCATCACAAAATGAAATACATCTACAACAACATAGTCCACACACTTGATGTTGATCTTAAACTAGATAGTGTCTTACAACTTGAGAAAAACATAACAAATTCCTTAAAAACATCAACATCATCTACACCAGCAGACGATCCTTCGCAAGCATCCGCCTCCACCACTTTAGACACAGAAGCACATTACACAACAAACTTTGAAGAACTTAATCATGACCAACCACCCGATCCAAAAGCAATGAAAATGCTTTATGGAAAAGGTTATGAGCTTATGAAATAATGTGGATATAGTGGAAAAGGATGTGGTGCTAACAAAAAAGGTATTTACACCCTATAGAGCCTATCACACAACAAACAACTCATGGTCTTGGTTATTGTCCTGTGATAGAAATCCCCAAGCCTTCACCCAACATCAACAATCTCACACAACACACTCCTAAATCCACCTTAATTGTCGTCCATACTAAGCTCCTTAACACTAGTGGTCTTGAACATCATCCTTTCCCAAACATCAAAAAAACAACTACACCTTCGCTTAATATCAATTTCATCTCGCAAAATGTTCATGATTTGAATACATTATATTTTCTACCCTCCTATAATGGAGAGAATGAAATCTCGCAATCTCAAGAGCCTTGCGTAAGTATGACATCTACTGCTAAGCAAGATGTATCTTTGATGTAGATCACAAGACCACCTTCTACCATTGATCAAGAAGGTATCTTTTTGAGACTCTTCCAAGATCACTTGATCAACCTCCCTCATAGAACTTGAAAGAAATGATCTTACAAGACTTCATTCTACACCTATCACAGAGTTCATGGTCACTCCACTAATGAATGTAATTCTTTGAGTCATAAAATCCAACATTTTTAGGAGTTTGGTATGCTTCCCCCTATGGGGTCACCTAATTCCTCTAATTGAAACCTATTTTCACTCCCACTTTCATTTTATCCATCGTTTCATCTCACCTTTGTCCTACACTCAATGGGGGAAGGGGTTTAGCAATTCTTTCCCTCGTATGTCACTTGTGGTTGCCTCCTTTTGCTAGTTAAATTTTCATGAATACATAAGAGAAAGCTTGGGATGTGGACGAGATTCCTTAAGTTGGCTTGAATATGACATACTTCCATTTTTCATGACATAGCTTATCAGAAACATATGATTTTCCATATGGATTTCCAAATAAGTTCTCATTTTTTCCTTCTACTTTAAAGCAATTTCTCACATTACTAGTGTTCACAACCACTTTAAAGTTGGGGCATACATCACCACTCACATTTCATTGTGTTATTTATTCTTGTGATGCATCCTTTTCTTGGTGGAGTCATTGGGCTTGATTCCCTCCAAGAGTGTGATAATTATTTTGCATTTATCCTCTCTTGGAGACATTAAGCACGATGTTCCCTAAGATGATAACTTGCACGAACTAAGTAAAATCCCTTTGAACATTCCTTACAAAATTTACAATGTCTATGAGTGTTAAGCATACGAAGCTTTGGTTACCTCATAGAGCTCAAAAATCATTTTCTTTTGTGGCACCTTATTAAGGTTATCAAGAGGTATAACTTTGGTAAGGTTGACCGGGAAGCCCATTTAGCAGCGCGAATTTCCCCATAGCCACCTATGTGTTTTAGTACATACCAACTAATGTATGTTTCTCACCTTTGGGATTTCTCACCCCATGGACAATCAGGATTTTTATGGCCCCAGAGTGAGTATGTTGCAGACTTCTCACCCAACGTACAACCAATAGTTCTATTACCCCAAAGTGAGTATCCATTTTCTTTCTGAAACAAACAAGCCTAGATCTAATCCACAGCTAGCTAGATAGACGTTCAAAGCTTGATCCACCTTTTCATTTTCATCTTTCTCTTTCTTTCCATTGCATGATTTTGTATCTTGATGGTTTGACTTAGGATCTTGGATCCTGGGGGCTTGTGTAACCTCCTTTAATATTTTTCATTCTTTGTCATCTGCATCTATATGGTTGGATCTCTCTTGAATGCCACCATTAGTGTGAGTTTGAAGCAAGTTCATCCTCTCACTGAAGTGGGGGCTAAATGTATCATAAAAAAAAGGACCTCTTACTTGACATGGGAATAATTCATGATAAATTGGAATTTATGAGGCCTTGACTCAAGTGTTGTGAGGCATTTTATCCATCCACACTAGGTCTTGGACCCTTGCAAATTGAATAACACACTTTTATCGATGTCTTGTAAAGGTGTTGTAAACTCTTGTAATGGACTTTCACACTTTTCTAGACTTAATGAACCCATTTCTCCCTAATTTAACATTATAAAATATATTCAAATGCATTATAACATCAATCTAGAAGGCTTGTAAACTAAATTTGACTTCAACCTAGTGTTGTAATGTGTTTTACACATTCACATTGGTTCAGATTGTGCCTTCCTAGGCTATGTGGACCTTATTTTAGTGTTGTAAAGTGTATTTAATCACACTTTCACATTGAATTCTCTATCCCAAGCCCTAATTTACCTTTACATCATCACTAATAGGCCCCTATTAACCCATATTGTGCATCTCGAGGCTTAAATTGATCAAATACTCGACAAAGTTGCAATTTAAACCTTATTTCCTTATCTCTTGGCATCTTAGCTATCGAAATGGCCCCTATGGGACCCATTCACCATGCATGGAGAATCAGTCCCATCTAGGTGGGACCCATTTTCCATGGGTGGCAAATGAGTCCCATTTGGCCCATTTTTGACATTTGAGCGAAAAAAAGTGAAATTGAAGTTTAATCTTACTTCATGTCAACTTGTGATGAGGTATTAATGGGAAAATAAGGTGAAATACCTATAAATATAATTCTCTTAACCCTAATTCATAGCTCTTATCATTCATTCATCCACCAATCTTCCATCTCAATTCAAGCAACTTAGGGTTTTAACATTACAACCCATTCAAGATCAATTTTTAGACATTCAAGGGAAGATCCTTCATGTTTTTCTACAAAATTTCAAGATAAAACATCATGGCAAGGTAATCAACTCCATTATTGCATGTTTCATTCTATTCTTTCATCATTTTTCTTTAATTACCTAAAAGGGGTTTGACCAAGGAAAACCCCCATACCCTAACATTCAACTTTTCTCTCTCTTGCCTTGTGTGTTTGCAGATTTAGGTCTTTTGGAAGCTTGAAAATTATTAAGAATCAATTTGAAATTTTTTTTAGGTCTTCTCTTCATTCAACAAGTCAAAATATCAACAAAAACTCATTTTCAAGTTTGGAAATCAGAGTTTTGGAAGCAGACACCTGTAGAGAATTGAAGTACAAACCAAGAGCTCTGGATTCCACCTTCAAATATTCAAAAATTAAAAAGTAGACTCATTCACCATGAGTGGTGAATGAGTTCCACTTCTAGGTCAATTTTGAGTTTTCTGCATTTTTAGATACCTTTTTGTGTGAAACAGGTTCCATCTTAGTTTTGCAGAACTGGGACTGATTCGCCCAAAATGGCGAATGAGTCCCACCAAGCCTAAAAATCAGCATCAACAACATTTCAAATGTCATTTCCAGTCTTCATCCACATTCTAGGTGCACACTTTTAGTTTGGTTCATTTCTATTACAATTTTCTAGATTCATTTCTAGGTGTTTATGCATTACACAATGTGTTTTCAAACAAGTTGTTTTCCTTTAGTTTCCATTCATTATTCAGTTAATATTTTTAGTTTCTTGCATTCAAACATTGCATCTAGGTATATTGCATTAATCTTTGAATGTGAACATTGCATTTTGGCCCATCTTTCTCCTTTTAGGTGAAAAACACTAGAAGCATTAGAAATAATTTAGGTGCCAAAAATCTATGCTCCAATAACCTCTTCCATAAAGCTTTTTCATTTCTTTTAGATTCAGTGGTTGCACATAATCAACTTCATCAATGTTTGTTGTGTAATTTGATTCTTCTCCTAAAGTGGTTAAGGTGGATCCTTTTGAAATTTGTGTTGACATTATCATTTTTTATTTTTCCTTTCCAGACTCTTTTGTTATGAACTTGTATTTACCCATGAATGTTGTTGTGAAATCTAAGGAACCTCGATTATCTTTTGATAACTTTGTAACTTCTTTGTTATGCTTTTCTTTTTATTTCTCTTGCCCAGGTTCCACTTGTATAATTGGTGTCAATATTTTCAAAGGAATTTGTTTATCTTTCTGAGCGTACAGACAACTTTCAAGTTCATGATTGGCCTGGACTATGTAAAATTTATTGTTGTAATACCTGATTTTACAATGAAGAGTAGAAGGAACTACTTACATTTCTTGAATCCATGGTCTACCTAAAAGAAGATTATATGAAAGATTGTGAGGCATAACATGGATAGTAGTTTGCAATATGGCCTTTCCAATTGTAATAGGTAATGTGATCATACCAAGTGGTTGTTTCCCTACATTATCAAACCCATGAATAGATAAAGAATCAGGTTGAATTTGGATTTTTTCTACTCTAATCTTTTCAAGAAGGTTTACACTACACACATTAAGTGACGAACCATTATCAATTAGAGTTCATTTTATCCTCCACATATTAATCTTAGCTATTATCAGGAAGGAATCATTTTTTTTTTGCACTTCCAAAGGAGGGAGCTCACTTTGGTAGAAAGAAACATGTCAACATTCATTCCTTGAATTAGGGCTACTATATCATTCAGGTTTGCACTAGGGGGAACCACAACTTGTTGCAATGCATTTTGAAGCATGTTATGATGACTAGGTGAGGCTTGAATAAGGTCCCATAAGGATGTATAAGTAGGAGTATTCTTAAGTTTTTCAACAAGATCATACTCTTTTCCACTTTGTAAAGGAAAATGAGGAACACTAGGCAAGATAGATTGAGGTAATGGTATGGGGTGTTGCTACAATACTGTGTCTCACTTTTGGGATGTGCTGATTTTTTCCTAAAATCACTATTTTTAGAAAAACTAATGATTTAAGTCTTGAGAGGTTCCATCTAAATGGTTTTAATTGAAGAGGGATATATAAGACCCCCTTAGATCAAACCCCCTTGGATAGAACCCCTATAGTATTAAATCACACCCACAATGGAGTCTCCTTCACAACTATCAAAATGTTGGTAAAAAACCACTTTTTCTTTACCTTTTGAGGGATTAAATAACATCATTTAAAATTATAATTTTCAATATTGTAGCCCTTGAAACTAGCTTTCCAACAAGTATAGGTTTGATATATTTTCATTTCTTACTAAACATAAGTTTTTCTTTGAACATCAAGCTCTTTGTTGTGTAGAGGTGGAAAAATAGTAAACCATTGAATTTTTTTTTCAAAAAATACCCATTCCCTAGAAATATTGATTTCTTGTTTCACCCAAAAAAGAAAAAATGGATTTCAATATATATACACAAAAAGTTATGTTATATGACACACACATATGTCCAAATTATAGTTGTGTTGTAGAAAAATGACCCCTTGTCATTTTCATGGCCTTTTAGGTCTTGTTTCATGGTGTTGGAACTATGCTGCTCTAATTTTATGTTGTAACATGGCTTGAGCATGCTTATTTAGGTACTAAAACTCAAAGAATGATGTCTTGTGAAGATGTTGTGAAGTGTTGTAAGACATTTCTGCATTCTTCTAGACTCTCTTTAATACAATTTACCTAAAAACCACCTTTTCACTCATCAACAAGTCCTATTTTGAATTGTTGTAAAGTCTTGTAACAAGTTTTCACACTCAAGTCTAGGCATATTTTCACTATTTACACCCTTCTCATGCTTTATTTGGTCTCTTTATGCCCTCATAAGTTGTAATTAAGTGTATTTTTGAATGTTATCCCAAAAAATAACATTAAATACAACATTTTTTCTGACACATGTTTTTGGGTCCTAGGTGGGACCCATTCACCATGGGTAGCAAATGAGTCCCCCTTGGCCCCAAATTCAAAATATTTCAAATTTCTTTTTAGTATTTTATTCAAAATCACTTGATGTTGTCCTATGTTGAGGTATAAATGGATACTAAGGCAAAAGAATTGTATAAATAAGTGATTTTCACCTCATTTTACATCTCCTCACTCATTCAAGCATTCAATCATTTTGCATCATCTTTTAAAGCACTATTCAAGCACTTTGAAGTAGCCATTGACATTACTTCAGACTTGCATTATCAAGGGTTAGGTAAGTTGATAGCACTTGCATGTTATTAGTTTATCTTTCTCTTTCATTACATTATCTTTTCAAGGGTTTAATTACCAAAAGTGGGGTTTGACCAAGGAAAAACCCTATTCACTAACCCTCAATCATTTTCCCCCTATTGCATGTTTATTTGCAGCTCTTTGTGTGCAGATTTGATAGGTTATTAGGTGTTGAAGATTGATTTCTATGTCAACTAGGTGCTTCAAGTCAACTTGAGTCAAATTCAAGATTAGAGAGAGTCTTTTTTTCATTTTCTGCAAAACTTTGGCAACCTGACAAGTAGACCTTTCTAGATTTGGTGTTGTAGAGTTGTCTCCTGATTTTTTAGAAATTTAGGAGAGGAATAATTCACCAATTGTGGCAAATGAGTCCCACCTTAGGACTAAAAATATGAATTTTGTCAGATTTTGGATCCCAACAAACATAAACCAACTCCCGACACTTTTTCACCAAGAGGAGGACTAATTCACCACCCTGGGCGAATGAGTCCCACTGTGAAAATTCAATAATTTCCATTAGCATTTAGAACACTACAAAATCATCACAATTCACCCATGTGCACTCAGATTCATCTTTGTACTTTCTGTTTTGCATTATTTCTTCATTTACATAGTTGTTTGCATATCAGAATATGTTTTCAAACACAACTGTAATTGCACTTTTGCATTCATTTTCAATCATTTAGATTATTCAATTTCATTTAGTTAAGTCCATTTACACTAAAAAACATTGCATACATCCTAATTTGAGTGATACATTAGCATTTTTGGCCCTATCTCTCTCCTTTTAGGTGGAAAACCCTATATGTGCAAGAGTAGTCCATAGGGTCCCAAAAATCTATGTTTCATTTTGGTGAACTTGATGTTTGAGCACTTTGAATTTCTGATTTCATTTCACATATTTCATTTTAGCTTCCATTTTCATTAGCATTCAATCGAGATGTTGATTTTTTATTACATTCTAGGACTTTTCATTTTGCATTAGTGAAAACTTCATTTAGCTTCCATTTTTGCATTACATCTCATTGAAAAAAGTAAAAAATTTCATTCTCCATCTATCATTGTCTTCTGTAGAGCATTTAAATCATCTTTAAATTTATAAAAAAATACTAAAAAACTTCATACTGGGACTCATTCGCCACCCAGGGTGAATCAGTTCCTCTGCTCTTTTTAGACAACATTTTTGGCATTTGTTTGCATTTCTATTTCCTATAGTTGGATCTCTATTATAGATAGCAGAATCTCTCTTATTTGAATTTTAGAGCTCTTAGATTAGCTTGCATTTTCATTCACCCCTCTTTTGTGGTCCTTGCATGAGTGTTTGGTGCCCCATTGATAATACTTTAGTGAGAAGAATTTCTAGACTCATGGCTTCCCACGATAGCACTTTCATTGTGGACCTTGGGATCTCACGAGATCCTACTCCTAGTATGGACAATGGTGCATTAGGCCCTTATAGTACCACTTCCATGCCTTTACCTTTCCATCCAATGACTATTGACAACCAAAACAATTCCCTCCCGCAAGAAAAAGTCATTAATATTCATGAGGACTTTGCACATTTACAACAAGACTTGCCACTTGAAAGCATTTCCATAACTACCATACCCGCCATTGAGAATCTTCATCATTTGATTGAAAGTGATGATGGCTTGCAAGTGATGAAGAAAATTGTTGAGATTTACAATAAACATCCCTCTTCAAATAACCAATCCACAACCATTCTTGTAAGCCAAGGAAGACCTCAAGTTCCTCCCCCTTCAACCATAGCATCCATACCAACTTATACCAATCTGCAAGTCCATACAACTATGCCTCAAGCTACTTCTTTTGTGGCATCACAAGTCCCTTACACCACTTTCACACCCCTTAGCTTTCCTTCACTTCCCCTAACATCACTTACACTCCACCATTTTCCCATCCACCTAAACCCACATACCCGGATCCCCTTCTTACACAACTCCTTACCATTGTTTCCTCTATGCAACATCAACTTTCCACCATTAGCCAAGGTCAACCCACTCCAACAACATATCATGTCCGTAGCAACCCCTTATCCTTAGAAATATTATGTACTCCGATGCCACAAGGGATAGAAATGCCTCGGTTTGAGAAATACTAAGGAAAAGGAGATCATGTGGGTAAAAGCAAGAAGTTGAGTACACGAAGAGGGGAAATTTTGCGAAAAATGAAAAAAAATCGCATGAAACACATATGCATTTTCAAAAAACACATACGAATTATGGATCAGGTACCCGAGCCTAAATCCAAATGCGTATGCATTCAACTTCAGGTATGCGAATAGGAAACACGTATGCATTATGAAACACATATGTGTTTAGAATGCGTACGTGTTTCAAAATGTGTACGCATTTCACAAAGCTATTTATTTTTTAAAATTAATGAATGTGTTTCATTTGTGCATTGAGAATGCGTACGCATTTCAAAATGCATACTCATTTCACAAAGCTATTTATTTTTTTATATTAACGACTGTGTTTCATTTCAACCCACTTTTTCATCTACACCAAAGAAGAGGAAATAAAATTGCGTACGTGTTTCAGAGTGGCCGATTGAAGAAAATTTTCACTGCCACCTCCTCCCATTAACACAACTGACCTCAGCGACCTCTAGGTTGGTTGAATTCCGCCTTTCTTTTGCTTTATATCTTGTTTTTTGTTTTGTAATTAGTATTCGGCTTTACTTTGTTTTAGTTTTATTTTAGTTGAATATTTTATAGTTTAATCAGCATTTAAAACCAAAAACACTAAATGAAATGAAAACATTAAATTTTAAATTGAAACCATAAAAACTAAACCTAAATTGGATACATTTACCTTATAAATAAAAATGCTAGTAACCCTAGGTTAGAAAATTTACATAGGTCCCTAAAAACTAATTTACATAGGTTATTCCTTGGACCTAAACCGTAAAACGTAAACCTAAAACCCTAAATTAGGGCTCCTTGGAGATTTAGATTACATTTTTTATTTGGCATAACCTTCTTTGTATGATTTTTACTCTCACTCATGGTTCTTAGTTTATTTAGGGTGGAAGTGATGAAAAGTTCAATATTAGGGGCATGTGATATAATAGAAGAGGTAAAATAAGGATGTGTAGTAAGATTTGATGACATAGCATGTAGGGAGGGATCACATTATAGTCCATAGGTTAGGTACATTTTGCTATGTTTTTGGTGATCCACACTGTATCAATGGGTAAATTTCAAGATTAAGGTTAGCAATGATTAGATCAATAATATAAACCCAAAGAAGTTATGAAGCACAAAGAAAGAAAATAACAAGAATGATTATACCAGATATTCGTTGAAGCTTCCATGATTCACCTCCATAGCACCTCCTAGCTTGCAGTGTATGATTGATGCCCTCAAATCGAGTGTGTGAGCGATTTGACTATGACATTGTCCTATGCAAGTTTTGAAGGATTTAAGTAAAATTATGCCTATTCCTATACCAATGATAAATGACTATGATAAATGATAAATGACTATAATGCCTATAATAACGAAGTGGTCCCTAAATTATGAGAAAAATTGACATTTTATAGAAAACGTAATTTTGAATGGATGGACGAGATCGACTCTTGACAGAAACCTGAAATCAGAGGATGAGATTTAATTCGATAATCCCTAATCAGGGTTAGGGAAAAATCCTTAGACGAGTGATCAAGATGTTATATGAAAGAATTGAATCGGTGGTGAAGAATAAATGAGATAATTAATTAGAAAAATAAAGATTTTCAAAAATCAAGAAGATAAAGACTACCTGATTTATGAGATTTGAAAAATCAAGAAGATAAGAGGTGGATTGAAAAGAAAATTTGAAAAATCAAGAATCTGCTCGCTTTATTTGATTTTTGGAAGAAAGCTACCAATTTGAATTAAATCAACTCAAAATATAGATTTTGTGAGATAATAAATAATCTTTTTTAGATTATTTATTAAAATGAAGTGACAGTTAATAAAACGAAATCATTTTAAATAATAAATTGATTTAAAATGATGGAAATGTTAAATTGAGTAATTAAATAATTATAGATAATTATTTAATTTTAGAGGATTATGACTGATAATTAAATAAATTCATAAATTCATTTAATTATGGAAATTAGTGACATATTGAATAAATAAATAAAATTTATTTATTTAATAATTAGGAAGAATAAATAGATAAAGGTAATTAAACAAATGAACAAATTTATTTAATTAAAGGAAGACTTTAGACAATTAAAGACATATTGAATAAATAAATAACATTTATTTATTTAATAATCATGAAGAATAAAAGGACATGAATTAATTAAACAATTATAAATTATTTAATTAATTGTCGAATGTCGACCAAGGACATAGTTAAATGTCATAATTATGTTAGGACGAAAGTGGTAAAAATAGAGCTTGCAGGCCTAGGTCATTTTTAAGTGTCTACATTTTCCCCCTCTGTCATAATGTAGCATGTTGCATTATGACAAAAAATAAGTCAAAAATATGCCCCCAGTGCAAAATAAGATGAGGAAGAACAATGAGGAGGGTAGCGATATGCCTCCTCGAGAGGACAGACGGGTTCCAAGATCACGGGTGTGCTCTCAAAATTAATGAGAAGACTAGATTATGAAGAGACAAAGAAATATTAGTGAAAAAGATACGGATGATGATATGGATGCAATGCCTATATGAGATGGGCGACAGAAGATGACAAGACAAAAGGATATGACATAGATCAAGGTGTGCAAGGTTGTACCATCACATAGGACAAGCAGTTATAGATAAGGATGATCATGACTCATACTAAGAGTGTGATTGCCCCAGTCTTTTGTCATAATCAACCAAAAGCAGAAAAAGACAGTAAGGACAATTCATGAAACGTCGTTGCTTCTCTAAATCCTATTTTGAGGACATCCTTGAGAAACTAGCAGCATGATTGCCAAAATATAAAATAAAGCCCTTATCATGATACGTCGTCGCTTTTCTAAATCCCAGAATCAGGACCTCACTGAGAAACTAGTAATCATGCGTGTCAAGAGACAAGACAAACGTCATGATATGTCACTGCTTCTCTAAATCATGTTGTTGGGATCTCGTTGAAAAACTAGTAACATGATGAAAGCCAAAATACAAGATAAGACAATCATGATACGTCGCTGCTTTTCTAAATCCTATTGTCAGGATCTCGCTGAAAAAATAGTAACATGATGAAAGCCAAAAGACAAGATAAGACAATCATGATAAGTCACTGCTTTTCTAAATCCTATTGTCAGGATCTCGCTGAAAAACTAGTAACATGATGAAAGCCAAAAGACAAGATAAGACAATCATGATATGTCACTGCTTTTCTAAATCCTGTTGTCAGGGTCTCGCTGAAAAACTAGTAACATGATGAAAGCCAAAAGACAAGTGCCAAGTGTTTTCCAAGTGTGTCTGGATGTCAACTGTCTTAATGTCGAGATGTTAGGTCTGATGATGTCAAGCAGCCAGAGTGTAAAGATTTTGATGATGCCAAAATGACGAATGTGGAAGATTGCCACATTCAGGAAGGACACATCCTGAATAATGTTGATGTTGAGAGGATTGATTCCCAAATGTCAAAAGGGATTCCTCAAAGGTGTTGGATGACAATGACGATTCCTAGGAAGGACACATCCTAAGGCATCAATAAGAGAGATTGTTCTTCAGAAGAACACATCTGAAAGATAACCAAGATTTGATAGTTTGACCAGTTGTGAAAATTTTGACTTGTTTTGACAGAGTTTGACTGAAGTTTGACTTATGTTGACTATATGTCGATATTGTCATGTTGATATGTTGGTGTAATTTTCATGTTAAATAAGTGATTGTCATAATTCGTTTTAATGATTTTCCTTGACCTATAGACTTTTGACATGTGTGTTAGTGTAGTGCCATGAATCCTAATGGATTGACCTAGTGCAACCTCGGGGGCTCATTGACAGATGGCCTTGTCTACGTCATACACTCAGAGACCTTGTAGCTTGACATGACCAAATATTGTGCCATGATTTTATTTTGACAAACCTATAAGGACTGACCTAATGTCTCAGGGACTCAAGTATGAGTCTTTCCTATGTAGCCAATGCGCAGAGACAATGTAGTTCGAACGAATGACAAAGACTTGAATAAAATGACAGACATAATGAAATGTGACTTTGTTTCACATTATTCGAGTAGTTTGACATTTGTTGTGGTTTTCTTCAAGACATTTTTCGGTTTTTAGGTCTTTCTTCAAGATGTTTTGTGATGTTTTTGGTTTTTTTTTTTTAAGGACTTTTTGCCATGTTTTTGTCTTTTTTCAAGACTTTTGTAGGATAAGCCTTTTGTCTTTTGACTTTTGCACGTTTGTCTTTCTTCAGGATGTTTTTCAATGTTTTTGTCTTTTTTCAAGACATTTATGATTTTTTTTCTTTTGAATGGTTTAAGAGGATGATGAAAAATGCATGTGACTAATGTCTACACATGAGAATCCAAGGACAAACATGATTGTGCCCCTAGTCAAGTTGAATACCAATCGATGGGTGATGACAACGTTGTTTGACATGGGAAGGACACATCCTGAAACAATGCGAGGATGACGATATTGTGACGAAATGATTAAGGTCTGCAGCCAGGCCAGGAACAAAGTTAGGTAATGTTTTGGATAATGCGCCTATATGTATTAGACTCGTTGCATTTGGAATGACTCAGTTAGGACTAAATGGGATGGTGGAGTATCCTTAGACCGTTTGACAAGGGAAAGCCAAAATAGGTGACAGACATGAAAGGATGAGAAGTGGCCTTGGTAAAGGACAGGAGACATGTGACTAAGGGAATTTTCATATGATTTTCAAGGACTATGTCACATAAGGATAATGAGGTTATGCCAGTAATGACATGACATTTCACAGATAATGTATGACCAAAGGATAGGCATGTCAAAAGTTTTCCCAAAGCATGATTTATGTGTGCCAGTTTTATGTCAAGACCAAGGTAGGTGGGAAAAATGCATGGAAATGATAGGGCTTAGATGGACGAATGTCATGAGAAAGGCATGGGAAATGAGATGACTTTCCCACAAGTGTAAAAGTCGACACAAATGATTTATTTTACACATGACACCTGTTTGCCAGGTTTTCATCATGGTACTTATCCAGGATGACCTGTTTGCCAGGTTTTCATCATTGGATGAAATTTTCTCTTTACTATTTTTCTCTTTGACTTTTGTTTTTATGTCACTGACACTGCTGCCTTCTATTGCGAATTTTTTGATTTTTCAATTTTTTTGTATTTTTGATATTTTAGGATGACCTTGATGCCTTAACTAACCACTGATTGTTTTGAACCTATTGATGATGTCGATGTAGAGACTGGTGTCATGATATGCCAATAATGATCTTGTTGAAGGAGTTGTCTTGTCAAGATCATAGCACTTGCATACAACTGATCGATGTCATTGTGATCCTTTCTGATACTAGGGTTGGCCTTATCAAAATATGCACATCGCGATAGAGTGCTATGAGAGTCCTTGTGGTAAAGAGTTGCTGCCAAGATGTGACAGATGTGTGACATGGGATTTTTGGACTTTAGGCGAGATGTAGGGTTATGATGACTGATGGTAGACGTGAAAAGGTTGTTTGGATTTTTAGATGAATCACTTTTTATTTTCCAAACTTGGTATGGTGGATGACAGATTTTGGAGGGATGGCGTTTGGAACCAACACCTTTAGATGCCTTGCTTGATGACCATTTTGAAGGAGGTGGACATTTGTTGTATGTGGGAGTCCTCTTGTCTTGTGGCTCCACATTGTAATTAACTTTTCCTTTTGACATATTTTCTTTGCTTGATCCACTTTTCTTTGGGATCCATTTTAATTTCATTTTCCCACTTGTCTTTTTGTCTGATTCAATGGCCTTTGATATTTGATTTTTGAATTTGTAAGAATTTTGTTTTTGTTGGTTCCAAAGGGAAGGTTTAAGATGTTGAGAATGATGGTTTCTAGTGTGGGTGGATGGGGTGATGGCAACAACCTTATGACATGGATTTCTCATGGACTCTATTTTGATGTTTGTATCTGACAAGGTTTCCCCAGTATTGAGGAGGTTCCACTGACATCATTTGATTTTCTAACTGAAGAATAGCCAAGACCTTGATGTCTATACTTTTCCTGAAGTTGTATTGGTTCTTGAATTCCTTTCTCTTGTATGCCTAGTTCTTTTCCTTGATAATGCATTCTTTGACATATTCTATTTGTGATGGGGTATTTGTTGTTTTGAAAGAAAGATGCTAACCCATCATGATGTATGTGGACACTGTTACTTGGAATATTTTCATCTACAAGGAAGCCTACTCTGACAAAGATAGATGACCCTAGTTGATAAAGTGTCTTAGCTTCATTGTCATGTTGGACATATTTCTGACTGATATCTTTGGTCTGATCTTGTGACATGTCAGGTTCAGATGATTCTATTGGTGCTTCCAAGTTGATTTTGAAGCCATCATTATGGTCAGTGTCATAGAGTCTAGTAAGTTCAGCTATAGCTTGATCATTTTCAAATATGTCCTTAATGGAAGACTCTTGTTCTTGAGGAATATCATCTATGTGTGTCATGGAGGCAAGTGTCTCATTTTGGAAAGTGTCAATAGTCGAGGGCTGTATAGGATTGGCAAGTGTTTTATCATGAATGGCATAAAGGTCAAGGAGTGGATCATTTTGGATTTCTTGGTCAATGGTAGGGTCTTGGTCAAAGATGGGCTTCTCATGGATTTGGAATTTTTGGTCAATGGTAGGGTCTTGGTCAAAGATGGGGTTGTCGTGGATTTGGACTTCTTGGTCAATGGTAGGGTCTTGGTCCAAGATGGGGTTTTCATGGATTTGGAATTCTTGGTCAATGGTAGGTGTATTTTTGATGTCTTGATTGTCTTGAAGGACTTCTTGAATGGACTTTAAGATAGGGTCATGGGATGGACTACCTTGTTCTTGACATGAGGGTGACATTATAAGGTCATGCTTTGGGCTTTCATTTTGACATGTATCCTCAAGTTTAGACGATGGGATATGCCTTTGAGTAATGATAGAATTTTCATGATTAAATGTGGCTTGTGAGGGGGTGACTTGAAAAGGATTAATGAATGAAGGACTAGGATATGACATGGGGACTTGTACTGGACTAGTATGTGAAGGACTAAGATATGACATGGAGACTTGGACTGGATTAGTATATGAAGGACTAGGATATGACATAGAAACTTGGACTAGATTAGTATGTGATGGACTAGGATATGACATAGAGACTTGGACTGGATTGGTGTAAGGTTGACTAAAATAGGATGCAGATACTTGGACGGGATTGATATGGTATGATGTGGGGACTTGACATGGGTTGGTAGATGGTTGATGGGGCATGTAGACATGAACGAAATTGATAGGTGAAGGACTAGCATATGACATGGAGACTTGAAATGGACCAGTGGACAGTTGGTTTCCCTTGTCAAGGTTAGGATAAGGGTAATAAGTGGACATTTTTTGGATACTAATGCCATGGATGGTGTTAAGTGACTTTTGGCAGTGAGTGTAGATGGATTGAGGACTAGAACTCATGGATTGTTGGTATGAAGGACATTGATTGTCGGTTTGGAGGAATTGTCTTCTAAAGTCTAAGGCTTGTTGGTATTGACCTCTCCAGAGTAATTGGTATTCAACTTTACTAGCGAGCCTATCAATATTTCGTTGAAGTGAAGACAAGGTGGTGGATGTCATGATGTTGTTAAATGCAGAGTGATAATGACGTTTGTCTAAGGGAAATGACTAATGCAAGATGATGATGTTTTCAAAGCCAAGGTGTCAAATGTAGACTAAGACGATAATCTTGACGAAGGACTAAAATGATTAATGCAAAGTCTAGGTTTAAAATGAGGACTAAGATGAACAATGCAAAGTCTAAGTTCAAAATGAGGACTAAAATGGACAATATTTGGAGAAAGGTTTTCCTAACCACTCTAAGCTTGAATTATGTCTTAATTTTGGTTACCCAAGGACTTGCTAAGGGGACTAAGTGACAAGGTAAAAAATGACAAGTGAGCCTGCTTAACTAGACTGTTGAGTTGGAGGTTCTCACAAAAGGACAGTGACCAAAAAAGAGGAGTAATGACTATGTCCCAAGATAACCTAGTTTTGAAACAATGGTTTTTCAAAGTGTGGTGAGTTAGCCTAATCCAATGGACATTTTGAGCAATTTCAAAGCTGATTTCTAAAAGAGACCTCTTAGAAAAAAATGTTTGACAATATACTGAGATTTATTTTATTTTATTTTTTATGTTTTGTTGAAAATTCTAAGTTGTCTAAGGTCGATTGTTTGTGTCTAGATTTGTGAATGTTGTGTATATTGTTTGACAATCTAGAAAAAACTTGACAAGCACGATGTTTTAGTGTAAGAAAACACACGTAAGAAAAGAATGATCCTAATAGGCCAATAGGCCAAGGGTTTGTATACTAGATATAGCCCACTGATATACCCCAGATTGGTGCTAAACACATTTCCTTCTCGAGAGTCGATCGCTTAGAAGTTTGGTGGCATTGGCTCTCCTCCACGACTCATTAACATCATTCGAGCACACGAACTTTGAATTTTTGGGTAGTGACTTCCCAAGAACTGCTATCTCTACTCAAGGGGATCAGTAGTGAGTGTCTTCGAGCATGATACTGTACCCTGCACTATACCAAGCAATGGCTGAAAAAATGGTTGGCCTCTAAAATAGTGGATGTTTAGTAAGGAAATTTCATTCGTAGGGCATGATCCATGCTATGAGAGTCCCCTTTCGGATCCATCTCATCGGAACCATACGCGTGATTCTTCAGCTTTCCCCAAGAATCCACTTTTATATACCGGCTGCAAGTCCCTCAGTTTTAGGGTGCTACCGGTCTGAGTCGTCCTGGGGTGAGTACTTTTTTCCCACCAGAATAGGCCCAAGTTCTAGAGTTAGTAACTATTTCTCTTACACCCAGGATCACCCAAAAGCACAAAGGGGAGAGGATACTTTGATTACTAAGTCATAAGGGTGTATAACAGATAGAATGGGTCTAGTTTTTTTATCACCAAGTTTTCACAAGGTGAGAGCATAATCACCTACCATTTGCAAACACAATCAGACAAAATAGTAAAACATGTTCATTTTATGTCCACCAAAATAAATGTGTACTAATCTAAAAAAGACAAGCACAATGTTTAGTATTTAGTGTTCGACACTCGAACCTGCAAACCACAAGTTAGGAGTTTCTTTGATTTTTAGTCTTCGACAAACGTATGTTTATGCAAACCCAGAAGTTTTTACTTTCCAATCTGTTATATATGACTGATATTGTTGGTACTATATCTCCTTATGATCACCTACAAGATAAAAAATAATAATATTATAATGCAGCAAAAAAAAAAAACAAGCTCATCACAAAATTGCAATTTTAGATACATGTTTTTGACATAATAATTAGATTTCATTATTTGACAATTCTATTGATCTGAAAAATGAAAAATAAAAGAAGAGATCCCTACTAATTTTTTGAGAGCTTTCCAAAAATGTAAATAAGTCAAAAACACTCCCTGTTTTGCTCTCATAAACGTGGATTTGTGAAAACCATACAGAAAATGAAGATCAGATTTTTTCGCATTATATTTGACCTCTAAATTAAATCTATAAAACATAGATCCCTATTAGAATTTAAAGAGATTTCTAAAATTGTAAAAATGTTTGAAAAATTCACTGATTTGCATCCAAAAAATCAATTTTATGAAAAAATATAAAATTACAATAGCTCCCACAAAAATGATGATAAACCCTTGATTTTTTTACTGTCGCCTCTTGAGATAATGCAAAATAATTTATGTAAATATTGTGAAAAAATTCGCAGCTGTGTAGAAGATATGAAGAAATTGTAAAACTTGCGGTTTTGTCCAAAAATTGGCAGATTTGCAACAAAATGTCAATAAAACCTGCAAAATAATAAGCTAGATGAAAGGATTCACGTTGGGTTCACCAAATGTATCAATGGGTAAATTTCAAGATTAAGGTTAGTAATGATTAGATCAATAATATAAACCCAAAGAAGTTATGAAGCACAAAGAAAGCAAATAACAAGAACGATTATACCAGATATTCGTTGAAGCTTTCATGATTCACCTCCATAGCACCTCCTAGCTTGCAGCGTATGATTGATGCCCTTAGATTGAGTGTGTGAGCGATTTGACTATGACATTGTCCTATGCAAGTTTTGAAGGATTTAAGTAAAATTATGCCTATGCCTATGCCAATGATAAATGATTATATGATAAATGATAAATGACTATAATGCCTATAATAACGAAGTGGTCCCTAAATTATGAGCAAAATTGACATTTTACATAAAACGTAAGTTTGAATGGATGGACGAGATCGACTCTTGATAGAAACCTAAAATCAGAGGATGAGATTTAATTTGATAATCCCTAATCAGGGTTAGGGAAAAATCCTTAGAGGAGTGGTCAAGATGTCATATGAAAGAATCGAATCGGCAGTGAAGAATAAATGAGATAATTAATTAGAAAAATCAAGATTTTCAAAAATCAAGAAGATAAAGATTGCTTGATTTATGAGATTTGAAAAATCAAGAAGATAAGAGGTGGACTAAAAAGAAAATTTGAAAAATCAAGAATCTACTCGCTTTATTTGATTTTTGGAAGAAAGCTACCAATTTGAATTAAATCAACTCAAAATATGGATTTTGTGAGATAATAAATCTTTTTTAGATTATTTACTAAAATGAAGTGGCAGTTAATAAAACGAAATCATTTTAAATAATAAATTGATTTAAAATGATGGAAATGTTAAATTGAGTAATTAAATAATTATAGATAATTATATAATTTTAGAGGATTATGACTGATAATTAAATAAATTCATAAATTCATTTAATTATGGAAATGAGTGACATATTGAATAAATAAATAAAATTTATTTATTTAATAATCAGGAAGAATAAATGGATAAAGGTAATTAAACAAATTAACAAATTTATTTAATTAAAGGAAGACTTTAGACAATTAAAGATGTATTGAATAAATAAATAACATTTATTTATTTAATAATCATGAAGAATAAAAGAACATGAATTAATTAAACAATTATAAATTATTTAATTAATAGTCAAATGTGGACCAAGGACATAATTAAATGTCATAATTATGCTAGGACGAAAGTGGTAAAAGTAGAGCTTGCAGGCCTAGGTCATTTTTAAGTGTCTACAAACGCAACTACCAATGAAATTCATAATTGACTAATAAAGGAGGTACAAACAATCGATGCATAGATATATTAACCAAAAAATTGATTTAATTATAATATGTTCACAATTAATATAAATGATAGCTAATTTTATCTCAGAAAACTTCATGATTGTATAATTTAACTTGAGAATGTGTACTAGTGAAGTAAAATAATGTACCTCATGTGAAACTATGTGCTTGATTTAATAAGTGTATATATCATGATGTTTGTTGATATGAGCATGTAATCACTCTATATCAATGTTAGTAGCTTAAATATAGTGTATGATGTATTCTCTTAAAAAAACATAGAAATGCAAGTTATACTTGTTAATATAGACTATGTGCAACATGGATAGCTAGACACATAAATGTTATAAATCAAATAAATATTAAATGTAAAGCATGAATGATTTCTACCCATTTCTCTTATTTGGATGAGATCCTTTGTGAATTATGTAAGGATGCATTATGATCAAATTTAAGCCTTAATTTATAGGATGTTATTCATAAGATCTATAGGTTGTGTGTAATCTAATTCCTAGTTTAACTCTCATGTGTAGTGGCTTTGTTCTATTAGGAAAACTAAATGTTGTACTTTTTCTAAGCTAGTGTATCAAAGCTAACTTGTAGCATGAACATTTCAATGGAAAATTCAAATTATTTTTTTGAGAAACTTGATAGATGATTCATAAATGCAAGTTAATTCTATAACCTAAGGTTTATTTTCTAATATTATTTATTTATTGAATTGATCAATTGATTCCTCACTTAGTGGCAGTTAGGTTCTTTTTTGAAAATCCATGTGTCTAGAATTTATAAATATGAAGGAAGAGTCAATGCCATAGAAAAGTTTCAAAAAATATATGATTAGAAAAAAATTTGGGTCTAAATCACTTTAGATCCCCTCTTCCTTTTTAAATCATCCAAGAGTGCTTAGAGGGAAATAGGTTCAAAATCCATCTTAACTCAACAACTTAGTTATAATTGAAATCTAAAATTCCTAATTGTTGATATATTGAAGTTATTCCTAGAATGTCACATATTTGATTCAAAGAACTAAGTTTAGGTGGTAGGTTTTCTCATTTACTTGTAAAAATTTATTCATGTGTCTTCTATATGTTTTCATGTCATCAAATCTCTAAATCTAAACCCTAAACCCTAAAGCATTCATTTTTTCGTAGGACCTTAAAATGAAATTTGGTTGCCTTAGATAACTGCACCAAATTTTATTCCCTTAAGGAATGAAACATTTTTTGATAGGACCTTACTATACATAGATATCCTTAAGCCATCCTATCACCCTAAATTGTAAATCGATGTCTTAAGGGGTCCTAATATGACATTTCTTAAGGGGATCGAATAAGTTCTCAAAATTTGGTAAATTCTAAACCCTGAACTCTAAAATCTAATCCCTAAACCCTAAAGAATTCATTTTGTCATAGGACCTTCAAATGAAATTTGGTTTCCTTAGGCAACTCCACCAAATTTTATTCCCTTAAGCCATGGACCATTTTTTCCTAGGACCTTACTACACATAGATCCCCTTAAGCCATCCTATCACCCTAAATCATAAATCGATGTCTTAAGGGGTCCTATTTTGTACATTGTAATTAGGTCACTAGCATATATATCTATGTGTCCAGGTTATCTATGTGGAACTTACTACACATAGATCCCCTTAAGTCATCCTATCACCATAAATCATAAATCAATGTCCTAAGGGGTCCTATTTTGTACATTGCAATTAGCTCACTAGCATATATCTATGTCTTATTTTGTACATTGCAATTAGATCACTAGCATATATCTATGTGTCCCTTTGGATGTCTTCTATTAAATTTTCATTCTTATCTTTAGTATTATTTGAAAACAATGAATGAGATTATAAATTTTAATAAAACCACATAATTTCATTTCTACCCTTCATATTAACAACCACACACTGGACTCAATTTTATTTGTGTACATGCTATGAGTTTTTAATGTTATGGAATTTTTAATGTTATAAATCAAATGGTATTAAAATGAAACGTATTTTGAATTTGTGCATGTTCAATGTGATTTTAAATAACTTTCAAATTGTGTGCATTATTTAATTAGTTTGTTGATATATATATTTTAATTGTTTAACATGCAATTGCCATTTAATTGCTCAAATTAGGAGATGAACCCTAAACCATTAACCCATAGAGATTTGTTATTCTAAGCATCTCATGAACCCTAGAAACTATAAACCTTGAACCATATGACCTAGAGACTACGAGATGAACCCTAAACCATTAACTCATATAGATTTGTTATTCTAAGAATCTCATGAACACTAGAAATCGTAAACCCTAAACCATATGATCTAGAGACTGGAAGATGAACCCTAAACCATTAATCCATATAGATTTTTTATTCTAAGTATCTCATGAACCCTACAAACTGTAAACCCTGAACCCTATGACCTAGAGATTGGGAGATGAACCCTAAACCATTAACCCATATAGATTTGTTATTCTAAGCATCTCATAAACCCTAGAAACCATAAACCCTAAACCATATGACCTAGAGACTGGGAGATGAACCCTAAACCATTAACCCATATAGATTTTTTATTCTAATCATCTCCTGAACCCTAGAAATTGTAAACCCTGAACCATATGACCTAGAGACTGGGAGATGAACCCTAAACCATTAACCCATATAGATTTGTTATTCTAAGCATCTCATGAACCCTATAAACCATAAACCCTGAACCATATGACCTAGAGACTGGGAGATGAACCCTAAACCATTAACCCATATAGATTTGTTATTCTAAGCATCTCATGAACCCTAGAAACCATAAACATTGAACCATATGGCCTACAGACTAGGAGATGAACCCTAAACCATTAACCCATATATATTTGTTATTCTAAGCATCTCATGAACCCTGGAAGTTGTAAACCCTAAACTATATGACCTAGAGACTTAGAGATGAACCCTAAACCATTAAGGGGTTTGAAGAGGATAGCTTAAGGGTAGAAATACGAGGATATGGATTAAGGGGTGTTGAGAAAGTAATTTAAGGGGATGCAAGTGGATGAATTAAGGGTAGATATACAAGGATATGGATTAAGGGGTCCTAAGAGGATAGCTTAAGGGTGTTGAGAGAGTGACTTAAGGGGATACAAGTGGATGGATTAAGGGTAGACATACGAGGATATGGATTAAGGGGTTCTAAGAGGATAGCTTAAGGGGTGTTGAGAGAGTGACTTAAGGGGATGCAAGTGGATGGATTAAGTTTAGACATATGAGGATATGGATTAAGGGGTCCTAAGAGGATAGCTTAAGGGGTGTTAAGAGAGTGACTTAATGGGATGCAAGTGGATGGATTAAGGGTAGACTTACGAGGATATGGATTAAGGGGTCCTAAGAGGATAGCTTAAGGCGTGTTGAGAGAGTGAATTAAGGGGATGCAAGTGGATGGATTAAGGGTAGACATACAAGGATATGGATTAAGGGGTTTTGAGAGAGTGACTTAAGGGGATGCAAGTGGATGGATTAAGGGTAGATATACTAGGATATATGGATTAAAGGCTCCTAAGAGGATAGCTTAAGGGGTGTTGAGAGAGTGACTTAAGGGGATACAAGTGGATGGATTAAGGGTAGATATACGAGGATATGGATTAAGGGGTCCTAATAGAATGAATTAAGGGGAATTAATAGAGAAAATTAAGGGGATGAAAGAGGATGGATTAATGGTACATAAGAGGATGGCTTAAGGGGTTTTAAGAGAAGGGTATGTGCAAGATCATCATGGAAAAAATAGGCCCTTAAGTGGCAAAAAAATTAGAAAAATCAGAGTTAGGCAACTTGATGTAAAAATTTGAATAATTTATCGATATTATTTGAAAAAAATGTAAGAATAGAATCTGTAGAAAATTGAATGTATTTTCTAAATTACTAGGTTTTTTTTTTTTTTTTTAAATCTATTTGGTGGAAATTTGAAATTTCAATGCAGTAGTACTTAAATTTCAGGGAAAAAATAAGTGGGTGTTTGTCTGACCACCCTAATCACAATAAAATGATAATATTTTATTATAAGATTTGAGATATAAGTAGAGGACTCATGTCCCACTATGATGCAT